>CAUYON010125586.1:0-36875 GCA_963573935.1 Arctocebus calabarensis
CACCCTGGATAGAGTGCGGTGGCATTACAGCTCACAGCAATCTCCAATTCCTGGGCTCAAGCAAGTCTCCTGCCTCCACCTCCCAAGTAGCTGGGACTACAGGCGCCCGCCACAACGCCCGGCCATTTTTTGGTTGCAGCCGTCATTGTTGTTTGGCAGACTCGGGCTGGATTCGAACCCACCAGCTCAGGTGTACGTGGCTGGCGCCTTAGCTCGTTGAGCCACAGGTGCCGAGCCTTGAACTTCTTTTGAAAATAATTTAATTAACGGTCTTTAAAAATTTGGGGCAGCATACATTAAGCTCCTCTCACAGTGCACCAGTGTGCCATGGCACACCGGTTGAAAGTCACTGGCCTAGGTTGAATCTACCTCTGGGGCCCCAAAACATCACCCCCAGTGTGGAGAGCTTCTCTGGTGTCAGATGGGCAGCTTCAGAGGCCTGGAGCCTTTCATAAAGCAGGTTGACAGCAATCAGGGCTCACACAGATGCCGCAGGTAGAGGTGTCCACTCACACCAGCACACGTTCTCAGAAATAGATCCGTGTGGGTCCACACTCCTGAGGCCAAAAAACTCTGGGCACAGGGTGGCTTGTGCCAGATCCCTTGTGCAAGCACAAACTCATGCTGTCTTCTTCAAACTCCATTGTGAAAATTAAACACTTGACAAGGCCCTTCAAGAGCCTGTGGCTTTTTCAGAGAACAAGTGTTATTTCTGCAGAAAGGGCTCTGAAGCTAGCGTGTGGTGGGAACTGGGGCTGTGCGGGAAATAAAGCCTGGAAGACCCTGCTTGAGAAACCATTGTCCTCTCTCTCTGGAGCTCCTGGTGCCTGTGAGGGGCTATTTGTAGGGGTGTGGTGCCCACCTCAGAGGGACAGCCTACCCTGCAGAGAGGGAGGCAAGGATCACATAACTACAGGGAAGAGTCACTTAGCCAGATGGCATTAGAGCCAGGAATCAAACTCAGGGTCCTGACTTTGCCCAGCTGAGAGCCCTGACCTGCCTCTGTAGTTTGTCAAATACGGCTGTAATCTTGGTGGCTGGATGTGCACACTCCTGTCACTCTCTCTTCTCACAGGGGTCCCTGGTTGGGCAGAGCTTGCCAGCTACTCTGGGTGGGAGCTCATGTGAACCATCACAGGACTGTGCCATTTGGCCGGACTCTGCCTTAAGTGGACAGTGGGGTGGGTCTGTGAGAGCGCCCTTCACACGCAAGCCTCTCATGGTGGCCAAAGAGGAGGTCCGGGAGAAGAGGAAGGCTGGAGTTGGAGTGAGGCACAGGGTGGGGACCACCTGCCCCAAGGCCTCCTGGGACCTCGGGCGGGATGGGGAGCCCAATCTAGTGTCTCCCAAGTCCCGCCCCAGCCATTCCAGGCCAAGAAGTCCAAGCTGTGCCCAGAGGCCCTGCAGAGGGAGGGGGTAGCCTAAGGCCACTTGGACTGCCCAGGGAAGGCTGGAGAGCACTCCAGGAGGCGGGCAACTGCGCTGTTTGTTCGTGGAAAGGCTCATTAATGAAAACCCCCGAGCCTGACCACCTGGGGGAAAGGCTCACCGTTACCATGTGTAGCTGATAAGAGCCAGGAGATTCCACAGTTCAGGTAGTTCCCCCGCCTCCCTGGCGTTTTGTGGTCACCATTAATCATTTCCTCTGTGTATATAAGAGCTCTTTTGCCAGTGAGCCCAGTACACAGAGAGAAAGGCTAAAGTTCTCAGGAGGATGTGGCTGCAGAACTTGCTTCTCCTGGGCACCGTGGCCTGTAGCATCTCTGCACCCACTGGCCCACCCAGATCTGTCACCCGGCCCTGGAAGCATGTGAATGCCATTGAGGAGGCCCTGAGACTCCTGGACAAAAGCAATGACACTGTTGCAGAGATGGTGAGTGAGGGAGTGCTGGCCGTACTCACTCGAACTGGCCCTGCCTGTCAGCTTTGTAACGCGACATTTTCCTTTTTTATAGGATGAGATAGAAGTTGTCTCTGAACAGTTTGTCCCTGAGGTAAGATGACCCCCTCTGACTTGGCTTTCTAGGAATCTCTACTTAGGCTGGGCAGGGGTTCCATTTTAGATGGCCCCTCGCAGGCTCGTCCACTTTCTGTCTAGTTAGCTGGCTGCCAGGCGAAAGGGGCAGTGACTGGGAGCTCAACGGGCCACTGACCTTGCCTCTGTGCGGTCCTAGGAGCTCCTTTATCAGCTGAGCAGCCAGGCAGATCTAGCATTTTAGGACTAGGGGCCACCAGAGTGGTAAAGCAAGGGCGACTTTGTGGGCACTCACCATGCCCTAGATCGGTGCCGACTACAGAGGAGCTCAGAGGGGTCTCAGAACAACCCTTGCTCTGAAGGCAGGTCTGGGAATGCCCTGCCCTGCCCCTTCTCCCTGAATGGGGTGAGAGTGACATTTTTCCCTGGGGCCAGGACCCTCTGGAGGTGCCAGCTGAGGAGGGCAGACTCATGTCGGCTGTGGATGACTGGACTCAGCCTCAGACTAATTAAGAATCAGCCTGTGCCCTTCTAAGCCCTCCTCCTGAGGGTCAGGGAAGTGAATAGCAAAGAATGATGAGGAGGGCATCCTGTCCACTGTGTGCCACTGCTCACCAAGGGATGGGCGTATTCCACAGGAGCCGATGTGTCTGCAGACCCGCCTGAAGCTGTACAAGAAGGGCCTTCAGGGCAGCCTCATCAGGCTCAAGGGCTCCTTGACCTTGATGGCTGACCACTACCAGGAGCACTGCCCCCCTACCCCGGTAAGTGCCTTCATCAGGGCCCCAAGTAGGAATGTCTTAGTCTAGGAGGGTGGGAATTGTGTGGATGGATCTCTGGCTATGGCTGTTTAGGATCCCAGATGACTCCTGTGTTAACAGACTGTAATGATCAGCCCTCACAGAGAGGGAGCAGTCAGCTCGTTTTCATCCCTGGGAGTTAAAGCCATGGAGCTGTGAAGCCCACAGCACCCCTAGTGGGAGCTGCTACCATGCTTGTTATTATTGTGTTTCTCTCTAATGAGGTCAGTGGTGAGGCAAACCCAAGGAAACTCAGGGCCTGGGCAAGGTCCAGAGGAAATGCCAGGGCCCGAGTGCCACCTCCAAACAGGACTTTCCTTGGCCCACATAGGGTGCCGAGTTGCTTAGAAGAAGGGTGGAGACCTACCTGGAATGAACAAGGGCCCTAGGCACTCCTTCCTACGGGAAGAGAGTAATGTCTGTGGCCTTGACTCCTGCTCCTTCTAGGTGCCTGGAGATGGCCTCAGCCGAGCTCTTCTGTCCTGACCTGGGACCCAAAAGGCCAGGGTCTGACTGCCTGTCTTAGGCTGGCACATTGTCAGGTCTCTGGCCCCAGCTGTCACTGGCAAAGCTGTGCACCCCTTGGGTAACAAATGGGTGGCAACAGTGTCACCTGACCCAAGACAGTGGGCAGGCCCTGGAATGGCCTTCCGTCCTCTGAGCTCTAAGAGCCAGTGCAGAAACACATTGGTGCTTGCCCCATGTAAACTTCTTGCCTGGACTCAAGTGTTTTTTATTTTTCTTTTTTTTTTTTGAAGGAAACTTCCTGTGAAACCGAGATTATCACCTTCAAAAGTTTCAAAGAGAACCTGAAGGAGTTTTTGTTTAATATCCCCTACGACTGCTGGAAGCCACTCCAGAAGTGAGGCGGGCGAGTGCCAGGGTGTTCTGCACAGACCGCTGCTCTCTCCTGGAACCAGAGCCAGAAACTCGGGGTCTTTATCCTGGAGGAACCAAGGGGTGGGCTACGGCTACGATGGGGGTGGCCTGGATCTGCCCTAGGCCACACTGATCCTGATAACTAGCACGGAAGAGAGATGGGGGATGTTTTATACTGGCAGAGATCAATCATATTTATTTATATATTTATATTTTTTAAGTATTTATTTATTTATTTATTTAAGCTGGTGCTCTTGATATTTATTCAAGATGTTTTTACCATACTAATAAATTATTAAAAGTCTGCTTTTATTTGTGTAGTTTTCTGGTTTATTTTCGACCATGAGCAACTGCTGGGGGTGTCCTACCTCCCCATGGGGCAGGCAAGGGAGGAAAGTGGGTGCTGAGAAGGAGTGGGGGTTGGGCACTGTCTCGGGGCAAGGCTGGCGGAGCAGAGGGGAGGGACAGCCAGGCCTGAATGCAGTCTTCTGCACGCCTAGATAATGCTTCCCTGGATGTGCAAGGGCTCTGACCCTAGAGATGTACTTGGAAATTCAAGTCAACAACCTAGTCAAAGCTCACCCCAGAGGAAGGGCATCACCCTTCCCCAGAGCCCTAGGGGTTGGCCTGTCTTGGGCCCGTCAGGCCCACCCTGGCATCAGGCAAACGACCTGTGCTCCTTAGAGGCCTGCCCCTCCCACTGAGGGCTTCAACCACACCTAAGGTAAATCAACAAACTGTTCAGGGTAAAAAAAAAAAAAAAAAACAAACCACAGGGGTCAGAGCTCAGCATATTTACCAAACTTTCCCCCAAACAGGTGATCTTAATCTTTGAGAGAGTCAGAATGTAAGTTCACAATTTGTTAATACATGGCTCTAGTGCAGCACTTTTCTGAACTGGTTTTTATTTTTCACATAAAGTTTTGAATCTAATCAGGCACTTTCTCCTAAAGTCCAGGGCCTTCAGGCCAAGAGAAGGGCATGTGTCCTCTTTCTCCAGCTTTGACAGCTAAGATGAAGGCCTGGTTCCTGAATCTGTTCTGTGTCCCTTTTGGGGACTGTGAGCAAGTGGGTGTGCTCCTTAAGTCTTAAGTGGGCAGTGGGATCAGCCTTCTCCTTGACAGGTGGGCCTGGGGAACTGGTCTGTGAGGGCTTAGCCCCCACCCGGCATTCTCTGCAGCCATGTGCTCCCCACCCCACTTGCTCTCTGCTCCTACTACCGTCTGTGGACAGTGCGAGTCCTGGCCAGAGACCGGCCCCTCACACAGGCAGAAAGATCATGACCAGTTGTGATTACAAAAAGTAAGTCTTAAGACTTAGCCTGAATTTCAGCAAAGACAAGACTCCATGCAAGGTGCTGTTGTCATTGAAAATGCATGAAAAGCACATCTTGCCAGTGATAAGGTGCTTTGCGTCTTCCTCATAAGCCAGTGATGACTGATAAGAGGTTTAGCATTTCCTTAGACTCATATATATAGATGCCCCCTCCGCCGAAATGCTTCCAAGCCCACGGCTCAGAACGACAGAGAGTCACCTTCGAGTAAGACCATGCACCAGTATGTGCTCCTGGCTTGTGTGCTCTGGGGGTCAGGAAGCCATTGTCCCCCAGTGAAGGCAGACAGGTTGTCTCCCCACGAAAATTACACGGCCCTCTGTGCCGAGATTCAGGAAGAACTTTCAGCTGACGACAATACATACAATGTAAGTCTGGGTCTTTACCAACTGTTATTTTTGTCTCAGTGGCCCTTTGTGCTTCTAACCAACTTCTCTTGCTTCCAGGGCTCCTTCAATAGTCCCCAGAATACCAGTGAGGTAAGTTGGATCATTCAGATGACATATGCAGATGGAGAGAGGGATCCCCCCGGCCTGGGCCTAGAGAAGAGATAAGAGGAAGGGACATTAGAGTTAGAAACCTGGGAGAAAGCTGCCAGCATCCACTTTTGAGGATGGAGCCTCTGCTTCAGCCAATAGTTCAGGTCCTGGGCTTTGCCAGGCTCTCTGACCACCAACCAAGTACACACCATGGCCTCCACTAATGGCTTGCAAGGCCCACAGGTCTCCAGTGGAAGAACCAGGATAGGGCCTGAGTTTTGGTCCAGGGCTCCATCTGGCCAGGATGAGCAGGGATGGATGAGGATAGGGTTGGACTCAGCTGGTGCCTGGCTGTGCACAGTGCCCCCATCCTTTTTTCAGGAGCTCTGCTATGGAGAGTTTACAAGGAATTTCACCTCCACCCTGAAGGATCTTGTTACCAAATACAATAAAAAAGACCATCATATAGAAAAGGTTTATAAGGACATGAAAGAACTCACCAGGATCTGCCCAAAGCTGAAAGTAAGTTATTATTTGTTCTTAGGGGAACCTGAGACATAATGTCTCTGCACCACAGCCAAGGAAGGGCGCAGTGGGAAAAGGGCTTCTTATGGACCCCATTTGGTACATGCAAGACCTCGGGTGTTAGTCTTGGGCCACACAGGTGGCTTTCCTCTGAAATGGCCTCAAATCCAAAAGAAGTCCACTCACTGACATGGGTGGAAGGTGAGGAGTAGAGGGCTGGGTGTGAGGGAGTAGAGATTCAGGGGTCCTGGGAGTACAGCCCATGCTCTCCACCAAGCCTCCCCCCACAGGTGTCAGTTGGGGCAGGTGTGAGTCAGGTGGGTGCAGGGCTAGTCATGGACTCAGCCTGGGAAGAGGAACAGGGAGCCAGCCCTAGATTGCTCCATCCCTGGGGACTCCTATGGACACTGGACCCCCTTGGGAACCCATGGTGGGGCACATCTGGAGAGACAACTAAGCTGTTCCTCCCTCTTTGCCTGTTGCTTGCAGTCTCCTCTGTGCTCCTACCCAGCTTGTTTTCATGTCCCTGTCCTGGACAGCATGGGACTTGCCCATGTCCTGCAGCTTGCCCCTGCGCAAGGGTCAGAATGGTCCTCAGACTCGGGGCTCATCATCACCAGGAAGCCCCCAGCTTCCTCCTTCAGACAGAGGGGAGGGCCTGCTGGAGTTGCCTCCTGGGGTAGGGGCTTACAAGACCCATGAAACTGGAAGTATAAGAGTTTGCTTTTATTTATTCATTTAGTTCTGCCAAGAAGATGACTTAAACATGTCTTTCTTATTTAGCCAACAGACTCGCCCCAGCACTGTACTATTGAGCAAAGTAATTTCTCCAAGTTCAAGGAAGCCTTGAAGAGTGTAATCACATCCATAGAAGGATGGAAATCATGTAAGAGGATCAAGCGTGGCCTCTGGGACCCCGTCCTCTCACAGGGTTAGAGCTGCAAGAAATGGGATTGGAAAAAAAAAAAAAGAAATGGGAATGGAAGAGCCTCAGAAACAACTTACTTCTAGGGTGGGGTGGGAGTTTGCTGGCCCTGGGCCCAGCAGACAAGACTGTGGGTGGGTAACTGGAGTGATGGTGCCTGAGGTCACAGTTCTGTAACTGACGCAGCTATATCTACTGCTTCAATAAAGCCCAGGGTGTGGAATGCTAGTGAGAGTCATGATGGAGTCCATCTTGTTGGGGCCCCGATAGGCTGGAAGGGGTGGGGCTGGGGTGATGGCTCCATCACTGAACTCCTGACCTGGAGGCCCAGCAATCTCTCAGAAGCGTGAGCCCACCTCATCCGACTCTGCTGTATCTCCAGTGCCAGTGGGCAATAGCAGTGGCTCCATCCCCTTGCTACCCCCTCTTCCTCCCTGTTCCTTCAGAATTCAGATCTCAGATCATTTCCCAAAATCCCCTCCCCAGACGTAGTCAGGACCCGCCCACTTCTACCTCTAAGACTTAGGCCCAAAGGCCTCCCTGCTTTGTTCTCTGCTTTGGCTCCTGGAGAGCTCTAAATCTGATCCATCCCTGTTCCCTCTGGTCCTTCGGGCCCAGTGTGATGCCACAGAGATGTCAACTCTGGCAAATGGTTCAAGGAGACAGAGGCTTTCAGGCTGCTTACAGAAGACTGGACACAGTGTGGGACCTGGGCAGGAGGGGGACCCAGAGAGGACAGAAATATCTCCAACCCTCTGGCTTCACCTCCACTAACAAAGAGTTGTTTGACCTCAAATTAACTTCTCACTTGACCTGCAAAGCCCCTTCAGAGACCCTCTTACGTCTTCACTGCATGACAGCACCCTCCTCTTGCCTGGCATTAGTAACACCCTCTTACTCACAGAGCACTGGGCTCTGGGGTGAATCTGCCAGTTGCTTGAATCCTAAAGTGCTGCTAGACTGGGCCACCAAGCCCTGACCCCCACTCTATTCAAACCCTAATCCTTATCATGTGAAGTATTTATTGGAGGAAACTTGGATTACCCCACAATCTAAATAGCTTCTTTATAATCCAAACCTCTCAGACTTGGAGCTTTTTCATAAAACCAGGACAGACAAAGATCTATTTGTTCTGGAATATAATTAGATACCAAGATGCAACCACAACTTGTCCCCAGCCATATCTTTAGGCAGTCTGCATCGTCTGCCCATTGGCTGATCTTGCCGGGCTGTAAAGCTCTGGGCTGTGCCTGCAGCCACACAGGCCAACCACAGACTTCCCAACCCATCCTTTGCCCTTGGATCCCCAGGCCACCCCAAGGGGCTGTATCAGGCTGGAGGTCAGCAAGTGTACCCAAGGAAGGTTGCCAAATGATCTAAGAATGTGGAGAGCAGCCCTGTGGCTCAGGATCAAGTGTTGGGGGCTGGCTCAGGACCAAGGGCCAATGGTGGTTTCAGCCCAGAGAAAACCTATGGTTTAGTCACTAGAGGCTGTGAGCGCTTGTCCCATGGGTGGACCACGTGGGTGCTCAGGGCTCCCACTCCTCTGCAATGGCAGTAGTCAGTGGGGTGCATAACTGGATGGGGCAGCTGTCCTCTCATGAGGTCCCCTGACTTTGAGTGCTCCTAAAAAAACCTGAGGCACCTGACAGTAGAGAGTTGGGAGCTTACATGTATGGCCTTGTCACTTCTTGTCATGTTCAGAACAGCAGAGTGTGCACAAGGCTGGCCTGCCATTAGCTTATTGTGTGAGCTTGGTACCTCGGTCTCTAAGCCACACAGTCCTCAAAGATGGGGGGAACTCCAGCCCCAGAGGCCACACCACAGCCTAAGTTCAGGCTCTTTCTTAAGCTGAAAGGCCTCAGAGCATCTAGACCAGTGGTTGTCAACCTGTGGGTCACAACCCCTTTGTAACAATGAAAATACATCCTGCATTTCAGATATTTACATTACGATTCATAACAGTAGCAAAATTACAATTATGAAGTAGCAATGAAAATAATTTTAAGGTTGGGGGTCACCACAACATGAGGAACTGTATTAAAGGGTCATGGCATAAGGAAGCTTGAGAACCACTGATCTAGACCAGTTCTGGGGAAAGTGAGGTCAGAGAAGTTGCCAGAGAGCTTCAGATGCCTCTTCTGGTAAACAGGGAGGTTAGGAAGGGCACAGATAAGAAGGTGGCTCCCCTACACCAAGACTGCCCTTGTCCCTCTGGAAGCCTTAAGCTTTGGTCAAAGTCACCAAACAGTTACCCCTGAAGAGACCCTGCAGTGAGGGCCACTTGAGTTTCCCATGGGCTCTTGTTCTCCCTCCAGGAAGGCTTACATCTGAACAGTGGTGTTGGGGAGGCTGCTGGGCTGGAACCAGGTGGGAGGGACATATGGGTGCTTTCCTGAGACCTAGGCAGGCCTGAGCCCACCGTTCCCTGGACACCATTGGCATTGCTGCCTCTGAATCTCACAAGACACAGCTGGCTGGCTGGAGCTTTGGGCTAGACACCAGGGTCCAAAAGCATGGCTTTGACCCCTAATTGGCTGGGACTGGCCCTGGTATACCCTTTTCCTAGGAGGCCACGGAAGAGGCCCAACCTATATCCCTCCGTAAATGATGACCATGGGCAGGCCTGGCCCCGAGCAAATACTCTGGGCTCTCTGGGCCCATCTTTGGCCTAAGGAGGCAGGTTCGTCCACACATCAAGATCTCCATGAACCATGGAGCAGCCCCGCCTTCACAGGGGCCTCCCAAAAAACCACCTCAACTATCTGTCACCTTCTGCCTCCTGTGTACTCCCTCCCCCTACGGAAGTCAGTAGGATTGAGGTTGGAAGGAGGAATCTGAGAGACGCAGTACAGTAGCAGTATACCTCCTCATCTGCTGGGCCCGAGAACTGGAACAGCATAGCCACATCCTCTGACTCAGAATTCATACCCAGGGAGATCACACAGGAGAGAAGCTCCATCCACAGAAATGGCCGAGCTGTCAGTCATGAGATACAACAGGGGCTGTGAAGCTAACCTGGCAATGTGGAGAGGTCCAGAACGGCACTGACTCTGGGTGACCCCATGTGGTCCAAAGACTGGAAGGGAAATGGGTTGATGACTTGGGATGTGGGGTGAGCTTTCTCCATGGCTTGATGTGAGGAGAAAGGCTGGGTGCCAAGGTCAGTGGGCAGCAGGTGGTCCCCCTGCTTATGGAAAATTTGTATCTTCAGTGTCCCCAGCTAATTGAAACTCTTGCTGGTGTTTTGCTTTGCGTCCACTGATTCCCCAAGTCAATTGTTCAGCCAAGATGCTGGTGATAAGCTTACTAAGGGGCCAGTCCCTTCAAAGGCCCAGAGCACTCCTGCCTGGGCCAGAGTCAAGGTGCCCCTTTCAGCACAGACAATAGAAGAGGCCAGTCTGCTCCTGGCTGACAGGGAGGACAGCTCTTAGCAATGGGCCTGGGGGTGGAGTGCCATCCAGGCATCCTCAGTTAACCTCACGTCAGTGCCCTGTGCAAGGAGACACAGATGAGGGGCTATCCAAGTGGGTAGGAATGGCCCTGGCAACCAGGTGTTCTGTGTTCCCGAGCCCTTACTCCTGGTTCTGGCTGTCTGCATAGATATGTGGTTGGTTACTCAGGGCCATGTGATTGAAGTGGAGGGCAGGGGCTGCAGCGACCAGACACACCCAGGCTTCCGAGCAAGCTGCTGTTTGTGTTTTTAAGGCACCTGGACACTCACACCGTATTACATGGGCTTCACAGATGAGAAATCTGGCACTAGGTTCTCTCCCTGGCCTCAGTGTTCTTATCTGGGCAGTAGAGATGTGGCAGAGGTGGAAAGGCTCCAGCCTCAGGCCAGCTCGCTCTCACACTAGGAGGCCCACGCAGATGCAGCCAGGAAATCCTATCACTGCCGAGCACACTGGTGCTTGCCCTGTTCCCCAGGGGAGTGGGAAGGCCAGATGCTCGTCGCAGGTCAGAACAGGGGCAGCCCCTAAGACCGGAGCTGGGTGATGAGGGGTAATCCTGCCTACTGTCAGTGTTGGAACCTCCCCACCCTCAAGGCCCGGAGAGGGCTGGGACTTCCTCAGAATCACACAGGAGGCAAGCGAGACAATTCTCAGGCCTTGCCCCTGGCCCCTTCTGGGGCTTCTGGGTCCCTAGAAGGGCTGCTGGGCACAGGCCTCATCCTCAGAAACAGCTGACTGATTCTTCTTCTGTGAGAAGACCCTGAGCAGTGGCTGCCAGGAAAGATGCAGTTTCAAAAATTATTTTTCACTGTGGTTTAAAATAAGAGCAGCGAAACAGTTTCATGTTGGTGCCAGTGATGTTATCTCTGGCCAGATCCGCTCTTTCAACCTGAGGGATAATTAATTGAAAACCTTTCTCCCTCTTTCTTTCCCCTCAACTTCAAGGGAAGATCAACATAAACTCCCGTCAACACACCAGCTAGACCCTCACCCAAGGGAAAAGTCAGGACTTTCTTCCGGGGCCTATAGTCCCTCTGGAGGTGGGAAAAGACCTTTGAAAAACTTACCGTATTTTCATTTTTATTGAGTTATTATACAATAAGGTGTATAAATCTTCAGTGTACAGTTCAGTGAATTTTTTTGTTTATACCTGAATAACCCAGAGAAACACAGAGAATGTTTTCTAGCACCACCAAAGACTTCCTTGTGCTTTCTCTCTCCAATGCCCTCCTCCAAGGATAGCCACCATTCCAACCTTGACCACCATAAATTACTGAAGTTTTGCCCATTCTTGAACTTCATTGAAGTGGAAGCATAGGTTGCTAAAGCTGTCTTTATATTTGACTTCATTCAGCATCATGTCATTCTTTCCAGCTGTAGCACACTGGGAGAGCTGCTCTTTTTCATTGTTGTATGGTATTCCATTTAAAAATATTCTACAATTTATTTCCCCATTCTACTGCTGATGTACATTTAAGATGTTTCCGCTTTTTGGCTAATAGTAATAAAGCTTCTCTGAACATTCTTGTACTCATGTTTTGGTGAGCATGTTTGCATCTCTGTTGGAAATGCTGTGGAATTGCTGGCCCATAGCATATACATATTTTAGCTTTCACAGTTACTGCCAATTTCCCAAAGAAATTTTTTTTTGAGACAGAGTACCACTCTGCTTCCTTTGCAGGAGTACAGTGTCTTGATCACAGCTCACGATAGCCTTGAACTCCTGAACTTCTAAGATCAAGCGATCCTCCTACCTCAGCCTCCCAAGTAGCTGGGACCACAGGTGTGTGCCACCATGCCCAGCTGACTTTTCAATTTTTGTAGAAACAGGGTCCTCATTATTGCCTAGGCTATTCTTGAACTCCTAGCCTCAAGTGATCCTTCTGCCTTGACCTCACAAAGTGCTAGGATTACAGGTGTGAGCCACTAGGCCTGGCTAAAAAATCTTTTATAAACCACATTCCTGCTGGTTTTCCTGTCTTTTGTAGATACAGTTGATCCACTAGATACTGGATCTCACCTCTCCCTTCCCATCATCACTGCCTGCTATCCAAACACCCTCGTCAATATTGGAAATTATTTTCTACATTGTTCACTCTTGACCAATTGCCCACATCCCCACAAGTGGATTATTGGGAAACAAAACCCCAATCCTACTGGTCCAGGCTGAAGTCATACCTTATTCACAGAGCCATTGAGTTTTCCCTGGGGGAGCTGGACTTGGGCAGGCTGCAGTGAAATGTGTTCATCTTTAAGAGGAGAAATTAGCCAGTTTATCACTTGCTGGTCCCACATGCTGTCACAGCTGTAGAGGGGCTCCCTCCACCTCCAGAGCCTCATTTTTTTTTCAGTTTTTTGGCCAGGGCTGGGCTTGAACCCGCCACCTCTGGCATATGGGGCTGGTCTCCTACTCCTCTGAGCCACAGGCGCCACCCCCAGAGCCTCATCTTTGACAGAATTAGCACAGAAAGGCCTGGTCCAACATGGAGATGGATGGTGTGTTGCCAGGGCACTGTCTGGCAAAGTCCCAAAGAAACTGTGACATGCTGCTATCTTATATCAAGAGACTGGGTTGGGCGGGTGACAGTGCTCTGGATATTGTCCTGGGTTCTTCTTGGGGAAGAAAAGAAAAACTCAGTCCCGTTTTCCGTCCCCCACAATGTCCTAGTACATTCACTTTCCCAGCCCCTGTCAAATCTGCCTTGCTCTGATCCTGGCCTCTCACTAAGGCAGACAGTCATCTCAAATGCCCCGTGGACCCTTGTCTTTAGACAGACCTCCTGCTTCTCAGCCATTCATTAATTCATTCCACAAATATTTACTGAGTGCCTACAAAGTGTCAAGAACTATATCAGGCTCTGCAGGGAAATCAACCCTCGAGGAGCTTACATTTTAGGGGATTCATCTGGCTATGTCCCATATGGATTCACCTTTTGGTGTAGCATGAACTCCAAGCCTTTGATCTGGCTGAAGACAGTCCCCTACCTCTTTGGCCCTTGCAGTCCCCACAGATACCCCCCCGCCTCACTGCTCACTGCCTGTGTCCTTCATAGCCACCCTGGGCCCAGTAATACAAACCAGCCACAGCTCTACACTGTCTGCCCCTTTGTCCAGAATGCCCTGGCTAACTGGCTGACATATTTATCCCCAACAGGGTAGACCAATGTCCAGTGGGAGGCAGAGAGGTCCTCCATGGGACACCCTCTTCCTCAACACCTACTCTGGGGCTTGTCTGCCCACCTCCTGGGCTACAGGGGTACACTGTCATCTGCTTCTCAAGGGACCGTGAGGGTTTCTGCTCTGAGCTACTGATCTATCCCCTAGATCTGGAGAGGGCCCCTCACTGCATGGGGGCTGGCAGTGGCTATGGTCCAGGGTTTGATGAAAGGCAGCTTCTGTTGAACATTTATTTAAAAGAAATGCACATCAGCTGGGCATGGAGGCTCATACCTGTCATCCTAGCACTCTGGGAGGCCAAGGTGGGTGGATTGCCTGAGCTCAGTTGTTGGAGACCAGCTTGAGCAAGAGCGAGACCCTGTCTCTAAAAAAACAGCCAGGAATTGTGGCGGGTACCTGTTGTCCCAGCTAGCTTATAGGCTGAGGCAAGAGGATCACTTAAGTCTAAGAGTCTGAGGTTGCTGTGAGCTATGATGATACCGAGGCACTCAAACCCAAGGAGGCAGAATGAGAGTCTGTCTCAAAAAATTTTTAAAAATTAAAAATAAATAAGTACATACATAAAACAAAAGAAATGCACAGTGATTTCATGGAAGTCAGGATGGAAAGGCAATATCCATTTTCCAGAAAATGCTCCCTGGAGCAGAGATCAGCAGCAGGCTGTAAGTAGATACCAAGCACACAGCCAGGGATATTGTTATTATTCTTATCAACAGCATCTGAGTGGTGTGCCAAGAAGATCCCCTTGGGCCCAATTAGGAGCAAGGGTGGCTGAGAACCCAGCACCAGCACAGCTGCCAGCTCTTTTTCCCACTTAGTGGATTCGGGAACCATTTCAAAGGAAGCAGCAGGAGGGAGGGAAACCCAGCTCTCTGGCAGTGTGTCACACTTCCTCCAACCCAGAGCCGGGGCAGCCCCAAGCTCTCCTGGTGGAGGTCCTGGCTCCTGCCCAGACTTCTTCCTCCGGCCAGACTGGATAAGGGTGAGGTTATGTGCTGGGGGGTGGGGCAGGGGAGGCCAGGGAAGCAGCAATTGGATTGGAGCCACAGTCAGAAACGACACAATAATAGGACAACTCATAGTCTCCCTGTACCCCAGAAAGCTCTCCTTGACTGACCTCCACAGCCCTCAGGTTCCTTCTCCCACCTGACTCTCTCTGGGGAAGTTCTGTGGGCCCCACTCAAGTCCTCAACTGAAATGGAAGCTCTGTGTCTCCCCAGAGGTAGGGGCAGGACTGTCAATCAGCCAGACTTTAACACCCCCCCATCACAAATCCAAGCCCTGGAGATGCACCCCAACCAGCACTGGAACCCAGGTAGAAATAAGAGGAAGCTGCAAGAGCCTCAAGCCACACCCTGGGCGATAGTCACACCAAAGGTTCTTATACCTGTGGGGCTAGGGGACAGAGCAATACACCCTTGAGCCCTGTGACTAAACAAAAATGGCCATGGGCCGGTGTCCCCTACTTACGATGAAACCCCATGATAGGAAGGAGCATCTTCCTTCCCTTAGAATCTGCTAGGCTGAAGGTCCAGGATTCAGGAGAGACACACAGACACAGCAGGCCTATGACAGTGACAGGAAAATAGACACAAGTTGGACAGTAACAGACAGATGGACAGAGGCTGATAAACAAACTCAGCCAAGGAAGGGATTGGAGGGACAGTTGGAGAGACAATCTGGAGACACTTTAAGCAACAAATTCACAGATAGAGGTAGATGGGCAGACTTAGAGCCCCTGGCAGGGACAGAGATAAAGCTGCAGACTGTGGTCAGGGTAAAAGTGACAGTTGTGTCCCTGAGCTCAGCCCCAGATTGTGCCTACGCAGAGGTTCCTCCTCTTGGTGCTGTGATCAGAGAGACTCCTCTTTCCAGGGATATTGTGTCCCTAACCATGTGAATCCCAGGAAAGATGTAGGCTGTGGCCCTTACAGTCCCTGGAGCAGACTCAAGAATCAATCCATTCTCCTGTCCCTTCCTCCAGTGCCCCATGGAGGCTGCACTATGGTGCTGCCATGATTGTCAAAGGATGCTTAGCTCCACTTGGCCACCTTCTCTCCCCACGAGCCCCCCCCACCCATGACCTCCAAGGCCCAGAGACCTGATGGCCTAAAAAGTTTTGACCCAGAGGAAAGACTCCAGGCCCAGCGAGGATGGGGTAATAGTTGGGGAGTCTGAGACTGACTTGAACACACTCTCAGAACCCCCTGGGAAGTGGTGATCCTTTCCTACTTTGAGGGGTCCCTTGTGTTGAAACCATGATTCGGGTTGGTGGGTTCTCTGGGAAGCAGACTCTGAGAGAGATTGGAATGTAGGATTGCAGAGGGGAGGGAGGAAGCAGGATTAAACAGGGGCAGAAACTGTATTTGCAACACAAACACAACAGAAGTCTCAGCTGACTCAAAGGTGAGTTCTAGAGCTGGGATGGTCTCCTTCATAGTTCTCCTACATTGGGAAAAGGAGGTCAAGTCTTTATGGCTTCATTTTGATCAGTAATTGAATGATCTTGGGTGTGGCAATTTTCTTGGGCCAAGGAAATCCCCCAAGGAGGGCTGAATACCAAGAGCTGTCTTTGAGCAGTGCTTGTAAGGTGGGGCGACAGGCCCTTGACTCCTGAAGGTGTTGTGAGCAGCACACTGTGGCATCGTCCGCATCCACCTGCACTGTTCAGATCCACTTCTTCATACAATCATTTATCAGTTCTGGGAGCAGTTCCTTCAGGATTCCAGTGCTGTGCTGTCAACAACTGGCTCTCCGAGAAAAAAAAAAAAAAAGGTATAAACCCTAGTTTGTAACATTTAAAAACTGTCATGGTGTAAGTACACTCACTGCCACTGTTTTTCAAGCTACCAGTGATTAAAAACAAAAGAGCCTGGCAAAAGAGTTAACAGTGGGCTCCCATGACCAGGCAGGTAGCTCCAGCATGCCAGTGATTCCAGGAGGCTTCTCTTCCTGGGGGAAATTTGGGAGCAGAAGACTAGTAATGAACTACAGTCCCTGCTGTTGCTGCTGATGTCAGGGCCACACAACTGAGACTTATCACCTCCCCCTTGACGTGCATACGTGCAGATTCCCCCTCACCCTCATTTGGCACTAGGCTCATCCTGGTGGCTCCCTGTGGGGGAGCATGACCCAATCCTTCATAGCTGAGAGGTCTGATCCTTCTAAGTCTGGGGCTGCTGCACTTGTCCATGCACTTGTCAAACTTGGGGAGGGAGTACCAAAAGCTTGCCAGGACTCAAGCAGGAGCTGTTTTCCCAAAGGCGTCTAATTCTCCAGTGCAGATACCATGGCCTTGTTCCAGAACCCAAGGGACATAGTATATTTTCCCACCACTGATACCTTTAAAACCACAGCAACTGATGATTCATACGGCCCACATGGCAGGGCTACTTGTATTACAGCCTGAAACCACCACAAAGCCCTTTCCTGCTTGGGGTTCCACTCAAAGATGGCAGCTTTTGTGTCACTTCCAGGTATACAGTTCTCAGTAATATTCCCACATAAGCAATAGGGTATATCCACAACCCTAAAAGGCCTGCCAAACACTGTGCTTACTTCTTGGCAGGAAGTATGAGATGTAGTAACTTGTACTATACTTTGGTGGAAATTTCCTGACATGCTCTGGACCACTGGATGCCTAACTATTTTACTGATGTGGCAGGCTCTGATGATTCATAGGGCTTATTTTCTGGGGTGCGTGTGTCTTACCATAGCCACCAATCTTATCTGATTGGCACATTATCGATAAAGTTGGCCAATGTGATGTTCTGCTGGATGTCCAGATGATCCAGACCTCCAGGGACTGTATTATGACAGAGGGCAGGAAAGTTAACTTTGCCTTGGAGATTCAAACTACTTTTTGTCCCAAGTGAACGCAAACTATTTCTGATAGAGGTGGAAAAGAATGGAGTCACCAGATCAGTGACCACACACTGTGCACTCGAGGCCACGTTAATCTATTCTAGTGCAGATACCCTATCTGGCAATCACAGTGGCTGCAACTGGGGCTACTGTATGTTGAATTGGTAGTAGCCTGTTGTCTTATTCCAGGATCTATGTGGGTTTTGCTGGTATATTAAATTAAGATATGATGGACTCCATTTAGGTCTTTAATGGTGGCACCAGTTTCTGTCATCACCCTGTCACCCTGGAATGTGATTCTGTTTTGGACATACTATTTTAGCTGGATGGGGAGAAGTTTTGGAGACTTCGATCTGACTTTCTTCACTATGATCACCCTCACCACACAGGTCAAAGACCCCATAAAGAGCCATGCTAATTATCAAGTATGTTTATCTGATTTTATGAGTTGGTGATAAAATAATAAACAGAGGGCCTGTTATGAGCAGGACTCAGGCCAGGAATCTGCTTATTACATGGCAGACATATCCCTCTCCAGTCTGCCATAGCAACTCTGACATTTGCACTTAGTGTGGGCCATCCTTTTTCCATACTTCTAGGAGTCTTTCTTTTTTTTTTTTTTTGCAGTTTTTCTGTCCGGGGCTGGGTTGGAACCCACCACCTCCAGTTTATGGGGCAAGCACCCTACTCCTTGAGCCATAGGTGCTGCCCCTTCTAGGAGCCTTTAAACCAATGTATTTGCACCACCTCTTGGGGCCTTGCCACAGTTACAGATACTACATCTTGGGAGAGTGCTCCCATATCCATAATCTCTTCTGTCTAAATTTCCATTCCTTGGTCCAGAATCTGTGATCCTGAGCCCACCAGACTCATGAGGGTTAGGTGTTACACCTAGCCTCTATCATTTCAGAGTCCTAATTTCTCTACTGCTGTCGGTGAGTCCAGTTCTATGATAATTCCTACTGTCAGTCCTGGCCTACAGAGGGTAGCCACCACTGTACTTCTTAGTGACACTGGTGCCCAGCATATTTCTTAACTTGGGGGGTATCTTTTGGGCCCTTAGGTGATCTTTCTGGCTAATTCTGGCTACTTCACTTAGTATGGGCCACCCTTTTTTCCGTGCTTCTAGGAGCCATTCTAATAATGTATTTGCATCATCTCTTGGGGGCTTGCGTCAGTTTTAAATACTGTATCCTGATTATTTTGTCCAAATTTCCTTTCTGCTCCCTTAGTCCAAAATCCAGTCCTGCGTATACTCTCCAGCTCCTGCTAGTTGCTGATGGCTAGGCCTGCATTTCCTCTAAGGTAAGTGCTTTTGTCTCTTAGCAGCTTCAGCAGCTCTGGCAGGGTTATGTTATGACTGTGGTTATTGGCTTATCAGCCAAGAGGTAAAGTGGGATCGGATCCCAGGAGAATGACAAAACATGTCCTGCAGGATGGAGGTCTCTGCATTATCTTTTTGTAAAGTAGCAGGCAAGTTCTAGCTTCTAATAGAGACAAATGGGCCACTTCTGTAGGCCCAGAGTGCTTAGAGCAGCATTTTACAGCTGTTTTTTAATCTCACAGAACACCTAAATCTGTAGCTAAACTTCCCTGGCACACTTAAATTATGTTGACCAAAAAAGAATAATAGAGTGAAAGAAAGAAAACACTTACTATGCTTTGAACTTCTTTTGAAAATAATTTAATTAATGATCTTGAAAAATCTTCACAGTACACCCAAGATCCTCTCACTGCACACAGCACATTGGTTGGACGTCATTGGCTTAGACGAATGTGAGAATTCGGGATTTTCAGATGCAACAGAAGTCCCCATCCCATTTGTCGGCCTCATTCTTTCCCAACCAGGGCTCCATCTCTGGCACAGCAGACCTGCTTTTCTTTGGAGTTTAACCTTTTTTGGAGCTTAACTACTTTGACAAATGAGTCTGGGCCTGGTTCTTAGCTTTTCTTTTCTTCCATTGTCAGAGATAGGGGTTATTTAGATGTACCAAGGAGGCCCTAGCTTTTACACTTAGCTTTCATTGTCAATTAATCTGAGCACTTCATTATCTTTTACTGATGGCCAAAGCTAGCAATTCTATTGTCCTTATAGTAGTTAATACCCCCACATTTCTCAAACACCTGATACACTGCACCCAATACTTAGAATCTACCCCCCCCCACACACACACACGTGCCAATTAAGGTTCTATTGCTTTAGTTTAAGCCTCTGTCCTACTGGGACACATAGCCCATGGAAGAGCCTCACCCTGCTGTTCTCAGGTACTCAACTCCTCAAGAGAAATGGCTACGGGGTCCCTCTCCCTTTCTAGTATTGAGTACGAGGTACCAGGAACACTCACCAGGCAGTCATTTGTCCACAGTGAGCAGATTCAGCACCACCTGGGATAAGGTAGGGGAGTCAGGTTTAGGTCCCGAGGGAGGTAGTCCCCGTGCAGTCTGTGAAGGGAAGAAAAGTCTTCCTCCAGGCCGCAAGGGGGCGGTGAGGATCGAGCCTGTGATGGGATGTCTTAGAGAGTGCCCTTTGACCACTCCAGGTGGCCTGATGAGAGGCAAGGCATGGAAGGGGTAGGCCAGATTGGAGAATTCTGGACGCAGTAACTCATCTTTAGGGTGGCCATTATCCATGAACATGGACTTTCTCCCCAAAGAGGAGTTTGCAGAAGCATGTCTGGGAAGACTAGTGGTCTGAGAGGCTGTTTGTGAGGCAGCAGGTTAAGAGAAGGCAGGCATCCTGGTTGGAGAGTGCAGGCTCTAATTTGGCCTTCAGATCACACATTCAAGATTTCCAGGGTAGCCAAGGAAAAAAGACGAAGCTCTAAGGAACTTGGAAACCTAGAAAGTGAGCAGAAGAGGAGGCTGCTGCAGAAGAGGCCTATAAGGATCAGTTCTGAAGGAGAAAGAAAACCAGGAGTGGTGTCATCACAGAAACTGGGGAGACAGAGTGGTCAGAAAACATGATCCTGGAAGGAGCAGGTCAGGGGGAGGGGTGAGTGATGTCTGTTAACAGGAGCCTTGGGGCTGGATGGGGGGTACAGGACGGGGTGATGATATGGAAGAAGAGCCTGGATAGATCAGGGACCTGGGAGCTGGGGCTTTTGGATGGACTGGATAGAGATCAGGATTCAGGGGAGAGCAGCCCCAGGCCTGAGGGTCACCTCTACTTCCCTTCCAAGCTTTTCCCTGGGCCTCACTAGAGCACCGTGGACAAGAACTGTACTCAGGTCCAGGTGACAGCTCATGCCTGGGTTTTCCAAGGGGGCGGGTGCAACCAGTCCACCCATCCATCCTGGCAGCTGTAAGCTCATCTCAGGCAGAGCTACATCCAGCTATTTCAAGGGCTTTCCAGTGGCCTGCACCGGTTCTGTCCCACAGGACCGGTAGGGAAACCCCAGCTCTGGGCAAACTGCCCCCTGCCCCTGACTAAGGCCTCCAGAATCTGGGCCAGAGGCCAGGGTGGGGCATGCCACTGAGTCAGGACCGCGGTTTTCTAGCTTCCTTAGTTTGTGTCCAAACAGATCATCAGTACACCAGGAGATGACCCTGGCAGAAGTGAGGAGCTGAAGCCCTTCGAGTCACCAGAGTGACTTACATTCTTTCTTTCATGCTCATGACGGTCGTGTGAGACAGCGGGATCGTGACCCCCTTTTTCACAGCTAGCATAACTGAACCTGTGAGCAGAGAAATGACCTGTCCAGGGTCACATAGCCAGAGAGCAGCAGAGACAACACTTGAACCCACATCTCTGAGAGTCCTTATTATGTGCTCTTCCATTACCTTCCCTGTCACTTGGCACCAACTAGTGGTATAAGACACTGAAAGGGATGCCAGATATTTGTTACACTGTGTCAGAATTGCTCACAAGCACCAGTGTGGTGGGCCTGTGTTACCAGTGGGGCGTCTACAACACAGGGGACACAGGGAGCCAGGGGCAGAGAGCACACGGACCTGACACCTGCCCTATGGCAGCCCCAGAATGTTCATAAATGACAGACAAGAGGGATAGCAGCCCTGTGGCTTGCCCACCACAGTGAGGACAAGGGTGAGGCTCCTGGGGCAGTCCCAGCTCCAGGGCCTGTAGAGGGGATCTCCTGTTTCTGCTCTCCACAGGAAGCATGCGGTGGTGGCCGGCAGCCACAGAGGTCTGGGCGTCCCCAGGGAGCAGCACCGGGACACCCAGCCGTCCCTACCCCTCCACCCTCTGGCTCTCTTCCCACCTCTATCGCATTTGCAGTCACACTTCTTATCTCCAGAACTTGGCTTCCTGCTGCTTTTAAAGAGACATGTAGCCTACTGTCTGGTTGCCACCAGGCCATGGGGCCCTTGCTCCCTATCTCCTGGGGTTTCGGCAGACTCATGCTTTGCTCACCACAAGGAGAGGCTCTCCTCTCTGCTCAGCAGCCAGCCAGCCTGAGGACAGCACCACAGCCACCCAGTGATTGGCAACATGAGCTCCTCTGAATGAGCCCTCCCCTGGGCTCATTCATTCATTCATTCATTCAGTACTTGGTGAGCACCTACTGACCGTGTATCAGACACCGTCCTGGACATGGAAGCCAAGTGGGAAACAAGACAAACTGTTTACCCTCTGGGAGCCTGTGTTGCCATGAAGGAGACAGACAGTACAGCAGTAAACAAAAGATTTCTGGAGATATCCTCTACTAAGTATATGTCCAGAAGACCAAAAATCACATTAGAACAAAGATATTTGTACCAGAATGTTTATTTGCAGCCTAATTCATAATTTCTAAGTCATGGAAGAAGCCCAAGTGCCCATGGACCCACAAATGGATTAATAAATTGTGGTATATGTACACTGTGGAATATTATGCAGCCTTAAAAAAGATGGAGACTTTACCTTTTTCATGTTTACATGGATGGAGCTGGAACATATTCTTCTTAGCAAAATATCTCAAGAATGGAAGAAAAAGTATCCGATGTACTCAGCCCTACTATGAAACCAAGTTATAGCTTTCATATGAAAGCTATAACCCAATTATAGCCCAAGAATATGCAGAAAGCGGAGAGGGACGGGAGGGGCGCGGAGGGGGAAGAATGGGTGGAGGGAGGGCAATTGGTGGGACCCCACCTACGATGCATCTTACAAGGGTACATGTGAAATTTACAAAATGTAGAATATAAATGTCTTAACACAATAACTAAGAAAATGCCATGAAGGCTATATTAACCAGTTAGATGAAAATATTTCAAATTGTATATAAAACCAGCACATTATACCCCATGATAGCATTAATGTACACAGCTATGATTTAATAATAATAAAAAAAAGAATTCTGGAGATAATGTTAGATAAGAGCAGTGAAGATAATAAGATGGGGATGGCATGGAGACCTTGGAGTGGTGAGTGGGAGTCTTTCCAGGTGACATTTAACTGAGACTTGACTGACAAGGAGGAGCTGGATTTAAGTTTTCTAAGGATCCCTTGGGCAACTTTACTGGCTAAAACTTGGGGGGGAGGGCAGTGTGGAGGTTGCTATGATTTACCTGCCAGAGGCAATGGCCTCAACTGGAGGGCTGAGGCAAAGAGGGGAGGAGTGGTCAGGGAAGGGCACACAAGGGTCAGAGGGCAGAGGCTGGAGCACAGGAGGCAGCTGGGCTCAGTGCTTAAGGTCCTGCCAGGTGGAGGCTCCTCACGCCAACTTCCCTACCCTCTGCTCCTCAGAAGGCCTACTCCTTCTTGAGGCCCCTACCATAAACCCTGGGACAGAGCTAGAAGTATCCAGAAGGAAGTGGGGACAGATGGCCATGGGGCCCTGGGGCCTGGTCCAGCCAGGCTCTATCCTCATTCACCGGGCATCCTGATTCTGGTCATAGAAGGAATTGGACTTGAGAGGCAGCAAGCAGTCTTCTGATTAGCACTCTTGCACCTCAAGCTGTTGGATCTTTGAGGGGTAGATGCCATAGCATCTGTCTATCGACTGCCTGAAACAGCACTGTGACCTGGCCAAGATCTAGGCTGACACCAGAGGGTGATGCCCACTGAGGCTGTGGCGCATTGGTCATCAGGTGCCCAAGCTGGCTTCTCCCAGTCTGGAGAAGCTTTTGAGCTCCTGGCTCTGGAGAGAGCAGAGAGGAGTGTTTAGACAAAAGCTAGTTATATGGGGCTGAGAGAAGAGAACTGCCTAGAGAAGAAACAGTCTATGGTCAACAGAGGCTCACTGTTCAACACCTGCTCATACCCTTGCTCACCACCAAGGAGAGCTCTCCTTTCCATTCAGTATCTGAGCCCCAAAGACATCAAAGTAGGCAGCCTAGGGATGTCATGATGAAAGGGGCAGAAATGGAAGCAACGATGGTTGTGGCATGAATGGCAATATCAGAGAAGAGGCCTAGGTGAGCATTCAGTGTTGGGGCAAGTGTGATCCACTGAAGTCACTCCCATTAGTAAACCTCAGTGGCTTGGAACAGATGAAGGTCATATCCCCCTGGTGGTCTGGCACTCTGCAGTGGAACCCCAAGGGTCAGAGAGTATAAGAATTGTGCCATTTTCAAGAACTAGACTGTTCTGGACTCTAAGATGAGCCTAGGGAAACATTGTTAGATCAGGACAATACCAGGAGGCAAGTACTCAAATGTTCTGCTTCTGCACAATTTTATAGCTTCCTTGAGGGACCGTTTGGGACCTTGGCTTGTCTCTTGAACTATTTTATAGGCCAATGAATGTATTTGGGATTCACTTACTAATGCCTGGCAGGTGCCCATGAACCAAGTTTCCAGAATTTAATGCTAGTTCTACAGGAAGACCTCAACTAGAACCTGTGGACACAAAGATTTTGTTATCCTGGAGCTGTCAAAGCTGTCACATATTTACTGAACCCTCAGACCACCAAGCAGTGATCAGAGGGGATAATGAAAGCTACAGCTGTTCAGGCACCTCCAGATAGTGAGCAGCAGGTGCAAGTGAGCAGGGTTCTGAGGCTGGCCAGTCACCAGGAGAAGAGGGAATTGTGGACGCTTCAAAGGAAAGTTGTCTATTTTACTAAGCACAGCCATCTCACATACCCTCCCTGGCCTGTCCATCATGGTAACAGCAGGGTCAGGCTGCACCTCACGTGAAGCAATATCACCACTAAAAATAGTTCATCACACAGTTGTCTCAGCCTCACTGGAACATTTCAGAGACATTAGTCTTATTAATGATGTAAGTGTATTGTTAAATTCAAACAGTAAACAGCATATTCAGAGATGGTACTTTGGTTAGCATCCTTCCAGACCCCTTGATTTCCCACTCCATAGAATCAAGTGTATACATTTATTCCCTTTATGGAAATGCTTCTACTAAACAGACCATAACCTTTTTTATTTTGTTCATTTAGCAGTTGTAATGTGCCACATGCCAGCAATATTATTCAGAATCGAATGATTCAAAGCGCTGAGAGAAAGTTGTGATCTAATTTTTTTCAGCTGTCTTTTGATAATAAAATATGTAGCCTCTGGAGAAACTTCTTCTCTTCTCAACTCACTGGAGTACATCTTGAACCATTGACAATGATGCCAACATTTATCAAGCACTTATCAAGTGCCAGGCACTGTGCCACTGAGCACTTTTGCATGTATATTTAACTCTGAGCCTTTGTTCTTCACCTACAAAAATGGGGATAATAGGGCAGCGCCTGTGGCTCAAAGGAGTAGGGCGCTGGCCCCATTTGCCGGAGGTGGCGGGTTCAAACCCAGCCCTGGCCAAAAACTGCAAAGAAAAATGAGGATAATAATAGTACTGACCTCATGGATAAGTAATTTGTCAACAGCCCCACAATGATTTGGGTGGCCAAAGAGAGCTATGAATTTGGGTACGTGTCTGTAGAGCCAACATCTGTACTGCTGTTATGAGGAGGTCACGTTTCCTGCTCACCTGACACCTGCAGGGCGACTGACATGGAAAGGGTAAGCATGCAGAGGGGAACACCTGGGCTCCCGAGTGCCAATGATACAGAAATGCATCGTCATATCAGTGTGTCAACATGGCTGAGAAATCTTTGACAAATATTAAGACCCTGTTAGCAACAGTGAAAGTTTCCTGCAAGGTGAGAAAACCACGGAGGAAGAGGCTGTCTTGGCATCTCACTGGCCCATTATTTCTACAGAAAGGCAATTAGTCAAATCAGTTCAGAGATGCCAACTGTTCATGCTTTACCCACCTCTCTGAGAGAGGGAAAGGGAAAGTGACATTGACAGAGCGCTAGCTATGTGCTAGTGCTAAGGACTTTCACACATTCTCTTATTTAATCCTCACTATCAGGCCGTGGAGTGATGTGAAGTATTATTATCCCCTTTTACAAGTTCGGAGGTGAATTTCTGATCTTCCCCTTCAGACTTGCCCCACCTGTAGCCTTCGTTATCTCAGGTGATATCAAGTCCTTCTTTTCAGCTGCTCAGAGCAAAACCCTTGGAGTCATCCTTGATTCTATTCTCTCTCATCTTCCACATCTAATCTATCAGCGACTCTGATGCCTCTCCTTCCACAACATCTCCAGAATCCCACACTCCTCGCCACCCCCACTGCATCCATGACGGTTCAAGTGGCTATTACTTTCCCCAAGAACAGACTGCAGCAGATGCCCAGGTTCCCTGCCCTGCTCTATAGTCTATTCTCAATTCAGTGGCCAGAGTGATCCTGCTACACGCTGGCTCAGACCCTCCAGTGGCTCCAGAGCAAGAGCCATAGCCCCCACGATGGCCTGCAAGTCCACCATCATCTGCCATCTGTCCATCACCACCTCGCCGGCTTCTTCCCTGTGACTCTCTCACCTCCCTCACTCTGCTCCAGCCACACCTGCTTCGCTGTTTCTCCTTAAACACACCAGTCTCAGAGCCCGTGAACTGGCTCTTCCCTCTGCCTGAAATGGGCTAACTTCTCTAACACCTTCATGTCTTTGCTCAGATGTTATTTTCTCCAAGAGATCTACCCTGCCCACCCTATTTAAGATGGTAGCCCTTTTATAGTCACCCTCAGCACCATAGAACCCCCTTATCTCACTCTACATTTTTCTATGGCACATGTCAACTTCAAAACATAATCAGGTTTATTGTTTATTTTGTACCTCCCACGCTATGTACATTCATGAAGTCAGGAATACTTATCTGTTTCCTCTACTGATTGCTCTAGTGCCCTGACTAGTACCTGGCACATGGAAGATGTTGAATGAGTGAGGGTGTGAATGAATGACTTTGACAAGGGCAAATTAGGTGTTAAAAACTGTCCGAGGTCTGATAACCAATGGGAGGCAGATTCAGGAACTGGAGTCAGGGCTCTTGGATCCCATAGACCAGGCTGTTTCTATCACATGCCTCTTAGGAAGAATGAGGCAAAGGACCCAAGGCAATTTGACTGGTGGAACTTTGGCCTAAGCCTCTTTGGGGCGTTGCTCCCATTCAGGACTAGGCCTGCCTCCAGCTGCACCTGCACCTTTAACTGTATTCAATGCACAACGGCCAGCCTAAGCAGTGGCCCTGAGTCACCCAGAAAGGTATCAGTTGTGGTCAGCACTATTGATTTAGATGGAGAAGTATGAGAAACACCCTGAAAAGGATGTCTACCAAAGAGGGTTACAGTAATGTCTGGGACTTGCCTACCCATGTTATTTATAAGAGCCACTTTCCCATAAACTCAGACTCCCACTTTTCTCAGGGCAGTCACCTCATATATACTCAACTGTCCTCTCAATTTCTTGTCTGTGGTTTGTACATGACAAGCCTTCCTCTAAACCTGCCCTGAACACAACGCCTGCCCTTTGCCATTCCAGCTTCCTCGTGTGTCTCCAGCCATCTTCCCGAGGCCTCCACTGTGAGCCGACAGCACGCTCTGAGAAGGTGGTTATTCTTCAGCCTCCTCCTCTAACCCACATCAGCACTTGGCACCCCGGGAGGATAGGTGGGTGGCTTCTGTCACTTCACAGGCATGGAAAGGGTTCTCAGATGCTTTCAAATATCTGGGGTATTGGGCTACTCCTCGGCCCTTCCAGAATCAAGGCAGCATCCAGTCCTTCAGAGAAAGAGGGGTTACTTTCAAATAAACAAACAAGCAAATAATTGGAAACAATAAACATTCCTAAAGCCCCTACATAAACGCTTAGGAAAATGCCTCCCGCTGGCAAACAAGGTGCATGACTGCCCATGCTTTGGTGGTAGGGCTCAGGTGAGCTTCCTCGCCTCTCTGCTTGGCAGTGTCCCCCCAGTGCCAAGAGCAGGAACCTTTGTCAGAGGCACCCAGGCGAGCTCAGGAGCTGGGCTGAGATACCCCAGGAGTCTGGAAGACAGGGATAGCCTGGTGAAATTCTCACAGAGGACTGGGCTGTACTTAATTCCTCTACCTGAAGGGTCCAGATGTGAATGTCACACGGGCTGACACAGCCCCTTCTTTCTACTGGGCAAGAAGCTCTGAGCCCTATGTGGTTTCCTGAAAGTGCTTCATGAACTACTTGCATTAATATAGTCTTTTGTCTTAAGACTTACTCTCTTCTTTTTTTTTTTAATTTTAGAATTTGAACTTTTTTTTTTTTTTGTTACAGAGCCACAAGATGTAACCATGGGTTGAGTGCCGTGACATCACAGCTCACAGTAACCTCCAATTCCTGGGCTCAAGTGAGTCTCTTGCCTCCACCTCCCAAGTAGCTGGGACTACAGGCGCCCACCACAACGCCCGGCCATTTTTGGGTTGCAGCCGTCATTGTTTGGCAGGCCCGGGCTGGATTCGAACCCGCCAACTCAGGTGTACATGGCTGGCGCCTTAGCCCGTTGAGCCACAGTTGCTGAGCCTGAACTTTTTTTTTTTTAATTAAATCATAGATGTGTACATTAATGCAATCATGGGGTACAATGTGCTGGTTTTATATACAATTTGAAATATTTTCATCTAACTGGTTAACATAGCCTTCATGGCATTTTCTTAGTTATTGTGTTAAGACATTTATATTCTTTTGTAAATTTCACATGTAAGATGCACCCTAGGTGTGGTCCCACCAATTACCCTCCCTCCACCCATTCTTCCCCCTCCTCTCCCCTCCCTTCCCTCTCCTCTTTCCACATATTCTTGGGCTATAATTGGGTTATAGCTTGAGTACATTGGATACTTTTTCTTCCATTCTTGCTAAGAAGAATATGTTCCAGGCCCATCCATGTAAACATGAAAGAGGTAAAGTCTCCATCTTTCTTTAAGGCTACATTATATTCCATGGTGTGTGGACTTACTCTCTTCTTAATGGAAACTGTCCTAGAAAGGTTATACATCAGGTCCTCACAGTTACTGATACCTCAGAGTGCATGGTTCTTCCCTTATAAATTTTCTAGAAGCAACTCTACCCATATCTCACCGGGGTGGGGGACCTGTGGACTCAAGGTCACATGTGACCCTCCAGATCCCCAAGTATGGCCCCTCGACTGAGTCCAAATTTCCCAGAATGAATCCCTTTATTAAAAGAGTTCATTCTGTAAAATTCAGATTTGATCAAAAAGGCACACTTAAGGATCCAGAAGGCCACGGGTCCCAACCAAATCTCCTAGGAAGTGCAGAGTGCTCAAGAAGTTGGAACGAAGCTGTGAGGCTCAGCAAGCAAGCAGGCACACAGAGGACAACACCAGCGCTCAGAGCCTCCCTGGCACTGGCCTGCAGCTATGGAGGCAGGGCTGTGGCACCAGAGGGGCACTTCTGTTGGCCTCCTGCAGCACAGGGGCTGGGGGTTGGGGGCAGGGACCACTTTGATGACTAATAACCTAATCATGGAAAATTACAACTTCCTGAGCTAGGTCTATTGAGGTAGCCACAAAAATCTTTTATGATGTGGCCAAAAATTCCTCCTGCTACCACAGCCCTTGAAAATAGGTCAAAGTCACCTTCTATGGAACTCTGAAAACTGGGCTCATCTAACTGTTTGTATGTTGTTAAGTGGAAAACGCTGGAGCTCTTCTCTCTGGCCTGAGCTCAGTCTTGGCTCATCAATCCTGTCCTACTTGGTCCTCCTCAGAGGACTGACCGGTTGTAGGGATCAGTCATGAAGGCTGCCCGTTGTTTGCCCCAGGAAATGTCTGTTGACACTCTCTCTGGGACAGAAGTGACTCCTCTTGTATACCAACCAAGACCTATAGGTCTGGCCTCATCTTCCAAGGCACACCTTACCCCGCAGGGGGGCAAGGGGTTCATGGCTGACTGCTATCTAGATCAGACACGTAGAGCTCTCTCCCTGAATGCCGGGCTTCCCATGGGGAGTATGGTGCAGGGGTCAGTAGCTGACTGGCTCTGAAGCTGCCTGCATGAGCCACATGGCCCTGGGCCATCTCTCTCAGCACAGAGAGACTTGGCCTCTCTGATGATGGGGATAGCTTTCTTTGCTGCAAGCGCTGCTGTGAAAGCCCTAGGAGATGGAACGGAAAATTAAAATGGGCTTTGAAGACCAGGTGATCAGGGAGCCCCAGCTTTCTATTTCCTGTGTGTGCTCAGGCAGAGACAGAAACCACTAGGCTGTGAGGTCATCATCTAGTGGGGCCTCAGTGCCAGGAGGACGGGCCTCGCTCAGACTGCTGTGGCTATTCCTCTGTTTCTGTTGCTTCTGCTGCTATCAGCAGGAGTCCCTACCTCCAGGGCTGAAGATGGATGGGATCTTTAGCAAGTATGGCCAGCCTTGGTCTAAGAGCCTTCCTTTCTATGAGGCCCAGGACAGGGCTGACCGGGAGATGTCCCAGCTAAATGCCTGCTATCTAAGATGACCCTTTCTTTGGCTCAGAAATCTCATCTAATCTCTGGCCCAGGCCTCAGCCTGGGTGAGAGTGGATGCTCCTGTCCTGACGGGACCCTGGGGAGCCTCCAGGCAGTCCTCCATGGGGGATCAGAGGTCCTGTGTCTGTGGCCTAGAGCCAGTTCTATGCTGAGTAACAAGACTCTGCCTGAGTTGAAGGCCAAAAACAATGACGCAGACAGCCTGGAATCCAGGGAAAACCGGCTCTGGCTTTTCACCCAAGAGCCCTACCCAGCTGGACATGAGCTCACCACAGCTAGACAGTGACAAGAACAGTGGGAAACTGCTGTCCCTGTAGGCAAGAGGAGGAGCAGGGGCCTGAAACTACCCATGAACATTCATATATCAATTCATCTAAAATTAGCTTTCAGCATCTAAATCACTTCCTGTTGCAGAAACCACAGAACCTGATGCCTCAGTCATCACCCTGCCTGCCTCGAGGGGGTGGGGACATGTGATGTAGGGGTGCTGCACACAGAAAACAGTGACAATCCAAAAGTGACACAACAGTTAGAAGCCCCTCTTCCCTCCCCCCCGCAGGAAGGATGGCTAAGCAGGACCTCATAAGGGTTTTGCTGCAGGGACCAGAACAAGAGTGACCATGCGTGTGCACGTCCACACACACACGCACAGAGACCTGCACGCACACTTGAACACACAGACCAGAGCCTTCTTGCTAACGATAGACTACCCCACAGACAGCCCAAGCACATCTCTGCTGCTCCCCCTCCGATCACAGGACTCACTAAAAGAAGAGGGCGAGGCTTGGCACCCATAGCACAGTGGTTATAGCACCAGCCACATACATCAAGGCTGGCAGGTTCGAACCCAGCCAGGCCAGCTAAACAACAATGACAACTGCAACAAAAAATAGCCGAGTGTTGTGGTGGGCGCCTATAGTCCCAGCTACTTAGGAGGCCGAGGCAAGAGAATTGCTTAAGTGCAAGAGTTAGAGGTTGCTGTGAGCTGTGACGCCACAGCACTCTATCCAGGGTGACAGCTTGAGATTCTGTCTCAAAAAAAAAAAGAAAAAGAAAAGAAAAAGAAGAGAGTGAGTATCTGACCTGCTTGAAACACCTGTAGCTCTGTTCTGGCTTCTCTACATGTAGCCCCGGTCACTTCATGCCTAATGGCCTATGAGCAAGCTTAGTCCAGCGCCTAGCACTTGGCCCTTACTAGTTTAGCCAACACTTCTAAGTATTTCCTATGTGCAGAAAAATAGGTAGGGGCTGGACTGGGGTTATGGAGCAAGTCAGAGGCCATGCTTACACACCAGGAACTGAGGCTGAGGGAACCATTTGAATCTCTACACTGTCCAGAGAGCCCTGTTCTTCTTGCCTCACCCAGACCACAAACTCAGGATGGCTGAAGGGTGCCAATAGCTATGCACAGATAAGCAGCAGCAGCAGCAGCAGAAGGGACACATTGATCAACTGTCACTAACTTGGAGAGTCCTAGATTGTGCCATTGAGACCATGAGACAAAGTGTGGGTGCACCGGAAATCAGGCGGCTTACTTCATACTAAGCTCCACAAGAACATGGATGTTTGTGTTACAGGTCTGCTGCTGTTCTCCCTCAACAGCACCTGGCATGTGGAAGATTCTCAGGAATACCTGGTAGGTGACAGAATGGAGATAGATGACGCTGTTGATGAGTGGCTGGTCCCAGTAAGCACAGAGTGTCTGCCAGCCCCCAAACAGGGCCGTACCTATGTCCATCCAGACTCCGGGATACTTGGGCAGTCCTCCACACACCAGGTCCCACCTTAGGCACAAGACACAATGTACCTTTGAGGACAGTTTCTGACCTGGCTGCTGGGACAGGAGTCACCTGTTTGCTCCAGTAGAAGAAATCCAACTGCTCTGCCACTGGGTGGCCTTGGTGGCAGAGGTTTCCTTCCCCAAGCACAAGAGCTGCCCTCAGAGAAATAAAGACCTGGCCTGAAACGAGTGTCTTTCTACAGTGATGACAGAGTTGTGTCCATTGCACTCCCCTCACAACTTCCTAACAGAGACCCAGGCATTCTTGGGTGACTGCAATGCCTGGTGACCACATCCACCCACCTGCACAAGCTGCTGCTCAGGTACTTCTGAAGTGCCTTCGGTTACCAGAAAGAGAACATCTGTTGAACAGGAACAATGACCCAGCACACAGTGCTAATGATTTTTCCTGCCTCCACATTTGAGTGGGCTTTTCCAGAACTGATGAAGAACCCCAAGCCTAAAGATGTAGAGGATCATGGAGAGTCCTGAGCTCCCCACAGGCTACTTCGGTGTAACTACCAGGGCTGGCTATGAGGATACCTGCCTTCCCAGCACACAGTAGCTAGTATTGAGCTGGCTCTTATCCAGACGATACTCTGGGCCAGCAGGCCAGGGGCCTGTCCACGAAGTTACAGTAGGGAGGGAGACCTGGCACCTCTCTTTGTCGGGTGAGTGGTACGCACTTTCACACAGAACAGACACAGTTTTGAAAGGCTTGCTTTAAGCCAGGCCATATCTGGGCACTGAGGATACAATTAAGAAGATAAAACCTTTTCAATTACTGTGTATTCCACTAAGGGAAATGTGTAATTATAATCCCAGACTGAAAGTATAAAACCAGAGGGGTATTAGGAAAGACAGGCTCTGTGGGTGCGCAGAGAAAGAGCATGCAACCTGCAGCCTGGCCTGGAGGCCAAGTATAGGTTTGGTGGAAAGTTTACTGAAGTAGCACTCCAGTAGAAATAATAGATCATGATCAAACAGGGTGCATCTCAGAGAAGAAATTTGATTATGAAAAATCTACCAATGTAAGTTTCCATAATAATGGATTAATCATTAGATAATCAGTTCAACAGAAGCATCTATGTACGAGAAAAACTCTTTGTATACTAGGACTACCAGGGGCATATCCTGCATAAGGTAAAGGACATACATAGCAAATATATTTAATAATTAAATATTAAAAGAAACCCCATTACAGTTGGGAAAAAGATGATACCTATTATTAGTGTTACTGTTTAAGTCTGACTATCGAAGTCCCAGCCAATGCACTACCATTAGGAAAATAGATATGAGTTGTAAAAAAGTAGATAAAATTGCTGTTTTTTATTTTTTATTTTTTTGCCATTTCCTGATTTAATTTCATAAAACAAAAATAATTTGAAAAATCTCAGGAAAAAGGTTCATAATTGCTCCAACATCACACATGCAATGCATGTGCTGAATTGTAATAATTGCAATTGTAACCTGAGACTTGCACATAATACTCTATTATAATTAGTTTGACATAATTTTTTCTTTGATATTAAAAACCCTTTGCAAACTTCTTTATAATAACTGTGTAATATCCCATTACACAAATTTATCTACTGGACTAAATAACAAAAATATTTCTATGCATTTTTGTTTATTAGGTAATCACGGTGGTGATTTTTTCCCCAAGAAACCTAGGTGCATATCTTTAATTATTTCCTTATGGTATATTATTAGAAATGGAATTACTGGGTCAAAGGGAAATGAATTATTTTAAGGATATTATTCAAAAATACCAAAATGCTTTCCAGAAAGGTTTTGTTCAATGCTAGCGAGGCAAAAGAGTTCTCATGCATCCTTGATGGTGTTGAGTATTTGCTTTAAAAATATTCCTGCCAGTTTGATAAAACAATATTTAACTGATTTAAATTGCATTAATCTCATAATGACTAATAATCACTAAGAGTGTGCTTAAGTTAAAAAAATGTAAATAAATTATTTACAGAAGGTAATTTACATAGAAAGTATATTTCATAGGCCCAAAAGTTCATTTATGAATTGTTTTCCAGGAAAAGGAAATTTATTTGGCTTTTCAATAGCAAAGAACATCCCTAGCATTTATAAAAAAGGGGGGAGAAGAAAATGCAATAGAAAAGAAAGTAAAGCATTGTGTTTTTTCCTAAATCAAGAATTTATACATTAAAAGAAGATTTTATAGACAAGACTAAGAGGCAAGTCACTATATATATATATATATGTAAAAATGTTTGCAACAAGCATGGCAGACATAAGTTTTAATATCCTTAATGTAAAAACATCCTATTTTTAAATAGATGATGATAATTATTATTTCCTACTTTATATTAAACTCATGTTTACAGATGAAGAAACTAAATAATAGAGATGTTGAAGTACTTGGATAGTAAGCTGAAGAGCCAGAATTTAAACCCAGGCATTCTGACTTCAGAGTCCATGCTCTTAATCACTACCCTATATTAGCTCTCAATGATACGAGACACTACACAGAAAATCCAGGAGTTAAGTGATGAACTCAAATGTAAGAGCAAACAAAGAAAACTTTAGCAGCCTTCCCAAATCCCAAATTCTACCCCAATTTTACAGAAATCAAAATCCTCTACAGACCTCCTCATGAAGGCTGAATGATTGATTCTAAAATTCAAATGAAATAATATTCCAGATCATTCTGAAGAGAAAGAAGGAAGGAAGATATGCCCTATGTTATATCAAAATATAAAGCAAAAGGAATTAAAACCGTGGGTTGGTACAGGGATAAACACATAAAGCAACAGGCCAGAATGAAGAGTCCAGAAACAGACCTGCATATTTATGGAATTTATGGGATAAGATAAAATCTAGGCTTGGGGATGGGTGTGAAGGCTGACTTAGACTATTTTACTCTAGTTTACTCCAACAGTTAGGGCAACATTAGGAGTCCTCAATGTTAGAAGTACAAAGGATACTACGTATCTGTGAGATGAGGATGAATGTGGGGCCTGTGGCTCCCAATTACCTTTCGTTCTCACAAAGGATCCCCCAAGTCCCACGGTCTTAGAATGAGATCTCCACCATGTCAGTAGAGCACAGATTTGAGCACACACTGTTTTTTACAGTCTTGCCCATGTAAGCCCCAGAAACAGCTCACACTACCAAATAAAGTACTTGCTGTATCATACAGGACTAATATGAGAATTTTAGGCCTTGAAAATTCCTGTTGCCAGTATTTTGGGCAATGTACCCTTACCTAGCTATAGAGTCTTGGAGTTTTCAGTTCTTGTTTACTCCGAACGTGTACAAAGAGGCCTGGGAGGATGCACCCCAAGCCGAGAACTATGGTTACTGTAGAGACTGAGGGAAGGAAAGGGGACTGGGGAAGGTACCCAAAGGACATTTTATTTAACTTTACAATTTTACAATCTTAAGGCTAAATAACTTTCTTCTTTACAAAAGGATGTTTTCTCTTCTTATAAGATTTTACAAGACAATGTATTCATGTACCATTTGGATAATTAAAAAACAAAACTAATTTTTAAAAATCATGAAGAGTCAGCCAAATGAAGGCAGAAGAACCCTGGTTTCTCTGTGGGGGGCCCTGCTGACCACAGGTGACCTGGCTCCAGATGCCCCCGCTCTCCTGCTATGTCTGCTTGGGCCTCCTTTCCATGTTCCTGAGGATAGAGTCATGGGCCAGCTATCTCCCACGTGACAGCTAAATGCCCACAAACATGGGAGAGGAGGCAGGCACAAGGTACTGGATAGGTGGGGGCTAAATGATAAGGTTCCTCTGTTGGAAGAAGTTCAAAGAGACAGAAAAGAGAAACGGCCACAGAAGGTTCAGCATTCAGAGTCTGTATCCCTCTCCCCATGTCCTTCCCTTCCCTCTCAGCAGCACCCCCACATCTGGGGCTCTTAGCCCAGACTTTGAGAGACTGTCCCTCAGCTCCCGCTGAGTCTGGGGAAGTGGCTAGAACAGGGGCAGGGCTAGGGAAAAAGGAATAATCTGGAATAGCAGCAGGGTCAGAAAAAGGGATGCGTAGAAGTCAAAACAGAACAGGAGCTGGGAAAGGGCCAGGGATCTGCATCAGGAGCAGAGGTTCTGTTCACATCTGTAGGTAGTGGTGGTAAATGAAACCATTACCTACATTTTTCTCCAATTAGAGGGAAGTGGCTTTCACCCACAGGGTTAGTAACGCTAATTCCCACTCAGTTAGCCAAGTCAGAGAGGAAAGAGCCTGCTCTTCAGGGCAGAACAAAGAAAGTCATTCTTTCTACAGAAGGGGTACCAAAGGAGCTCAAGGCAGAGGGCAGAGCCCTCCCAAGGCTTGGTCCAAAGCCTTGGGCTGAGATGGCTAGAGATATTGCTGCAGCAGCTGCAGGAAATGGAATATTGGGGGTGGTGTGGTTAAGAAAAATACCCTCTGGTTTTTAGATCCACTTCTAAGTTTACCAGGAAAGTTCAGACCAAAGCATCACCTTCACCTCCCTCCACCCACTCTGCCAATGACTTCAGAGAAGAGTTGTGAGAACTAAAATGCTCCATCCCAAGAAAAAGGTTTTCCCTTGAGGTTAAGGTGTGAAATGACAAATAATACAGAACCTAAAAAGACCCTTCCAATGCTGAGACTCCCAATGTCTCTACTTCTCAGCAGAGATTGGGGAGAAGATAAGAACTTAATTAGGCTCTTAAAAGAAATAGAAAAGTTTTTATTTTTTTTTTATTTTTTCAATTCAGGCAGCATTTAATTAACGTTACCATAAATGTTTCTCAAACCTGAAAAGATGATAAAGGTTGTTCAAAGATTCTTTCATATAATGAATACAAAAGCGTTTGACCCTCACAATTACACAGTTATGGACAAGTGAAACTATGGTTACCAAATAGCTAGTACTTTTATTATAACATCTACAGTGTCTGAAAAAGGATGCAATAATAAATAACTGTAGATGCATCACAAG
>CAUYON010125590.1:0-36429 GCA_963573935.1 Arctocebus calabarensis
AAAGTTTTTCGAGAATGGAAGAAAATGTTTCCAATGTAATCAACCTTACTATGAAACCAATTTATAAACACCCACATTTTCATATGAAAGCTATAACACAACTATAGCCTAAGAAGAAGGGGAAGGAGTAGAGGGAGTGGAAGGGAGAGAGAAGGATGGGTGGAGGGAGGATAATTGGTGGGATCACACCTACAGTGCATGTTACAAGTGTACAAGTTAAATCTACTAAAGGTAGACTATAAATGTCTTAACATAATAACTAAGAAAATGTGGTGAAGGCTATGTTAACAAGTTTGATGAAAGTATTTCAAATTGTATATAAAACCAGCACATTGTACCCTATAACTGCATTAATGTACACAGCTATGATTTAATAAAAAAAAAAAGAAAAAGAAAAATACCAAAACATTCTGCCCATTTAATTTTGTTTTAATTGAGGCAGAGCCTTGCTTTGTCACCCTCAGTAGAGTGCTGTGGCATCATACCTCACAGCAACCTCAAATTCTTGGATTCAAGTGATCTACTTGCTTCAGCATCCCTAGTAGCTAGGACTACAGACCACAACCCCCAGATATTTTTTTGTTGTTGTTGTTGTCATTGTTGTTTATCAGGCCTGGGCTGGGTTCAAACCCACAAGCCCTGGTGCATGTGGCCGGCACCCTAACCACTGAGTTATGGGTGCCAAACCCCATTAGAAATTTTTAAAATTATTATGGGTTCTAATAGTTGACATCTTTAAGGGATATGTGTGATATTTTGATACAGACATATAATGTGAATGAATCAAATCAGGGTAATTGGATTATATACCACCTTATGCATTTAACATTTCTTAGGTTTAGGGACACTCCAATTTTCTATTGAATTTGAAAAAAATATTTACAAATTTTAAAAAGCAAGTTTCTTTCAGGTAGTTGCTGCAAATATCTCTTCCCATTTTGTCACTTATTTTTACTCTATTAATGTTCTTTTGATGATTAAATGATTCAAGTTTCTAATTTGTAGAATGTAAAATCCATCAACATTTTCCTTTGTGATATATGCTTTATATAATTTACTCAAGAAACAATTTGATCTCCTCAGATTGTACAATTATTTTCCTACACTATTTTATTTAAAATTAATTTTAAGTTCATGAAAAACTATTTTAAGTGTATCATGGATACACATAAGCACAGAAATTATGTTATACAATTGAATGAATTATCAGAAACAGATCAGTATAATCACCACTCAGGTGAAAAACATGAAGAAAACCCCAAGAAAACAACTTCATATCCTCTTCAAAAAAGTCCCCTGGCTCTTTTCCCCCCAAAGTAACCACTATCCTCATGTAGTGGTTACTTTGGGGGGTGGGTAAGAAAAGGGAGTGTTTTATCCTCTTTGAAACAGTCCCCTTGCTTTTTTTCCCCAAAAGTAACTTATTCATAATAATGGATAAACTATGCCCATTTTGAGAATAATATAGATGGAATCATTGGTTCAAATAATTACTTAAGAAATTTATCAGTATGTTTACTTATAGTTGTAATTATTGTACGGTTTCCATTGTATGATTCTATCATAGCTTGTTTACTTAGTGAACATTCAGATTATTTCCAGGAATTTTTTTTTTGGTTTCCATAAAGATTTTGTATTTGTTTTTTGTTAGCATACATGTTCAATTTTTTATTTTTTGCATAAGTATTGTACTTAGGAGTAGAATTCCTGGGTCACATTATAGGTAAATGTTTAATTACATAAAAAACTGCAAAAAACTGTTTTCTAAAGTGGTTTACCACTTTGTATTCAGACCAACAATGTATCAAGTTCCAGGTTTAGGCAGCTTAAATAAGTAACACAGCTATGAAAATAGCTGTGTCTTGTATGTGTATGTGTAAAATAGATTATTTGTAGGATATGCATAGGTTTGGTTTTGGTAGATAATGCCAATTAGTTTATCAAGGCAGTCGTTAAAATTTACACACTCATCAACAATGTCTAAAGGAAAGAAGAAAAAGAGGAGGCGGAGGCAGGGGTTTCTAGAAAGGGTAAAAGAAAGACAAGGAAGGAAAGACTAAAAAGAGGAAAAAGAAAAGAAAGAAAGAAACGTAAAAGAGACAAAGGAGGAAAAGAGAAAAGAAATAGAACAAATAAAGAAGTAATAAGTGTAGAGATAATTAAGTTATTTCTATTTTTAAGTGGGGCTATTTGGTATCTATAGAAAATTTTATCCTAATATTATCTTGCTTCCATTTTTGTTCTTGAAAAAATCTGTTGCCAATCTGTTGCTTCTTTATATGTAATTAATTTTCATTTATAGTGCTTTAGGAATTATCTGTTTAAATATTGCTCTTGTTCTATGCCTTTTCTCCTCTGTTTCTGGGTCTCCAGTTACATATTTACTACAGCTTCTCACAATGGACTTTGTTTCTAATCCTTTTGTTATATCTCTTACCATTTTTAATAGCCATTTCTGTTTTATGGTTTCCTAATTTTCTTTTCAGATATATATAATCTGTTACAACTATCCTCTGAGATCTTAATTTCATTCATTTTTCTATTCTAGAATTTCAAGTTCCCTTTCCAACTTACTATAGCAATTTTTATAGTTTTAAGTTGTCTGCCAAAATCTTAAGGTTGTACTTCATCTACGCAAAGATAGTAAGCATAGTTGTTTTACAGTCTGGGCTTAACAATTTCAGTAGCTGGGGAGCCCATGCATCTGTGCTCTCTGTTGTTTCTGTTGGTTTTAGTTTTGTTTTAATGTAGTCTTGCACAGCACCCCACTGCTTATTTTACCAAATAAAAACTTTCTGCCTATATTTTATGATCCTTTATAACCTATCCCTGCCTAAATCATTCAATTCTATTTGTCACTATTAACCCCCACATATTTTCAAGTCCAGTTAATTCAATATAAATTACCTCCTCTGTATTTTTTTTATTATCACTGAGAATATCTAGTCACCTCCTCTAGAACCATATAAATCCAACCTGTCATCTAGAACTCAATTTTCCCACTTTTTTCTTTTTTTCTGCCTAGCGCAACTAATCTAACCTGTATAGCTTTTACGTATGTCAAGACTGTTTTCATGAAAGTCATGGAAGCACAACTGAGGCAAAATAGAGAATTTATAGGCACTGCTGGATTTGGAGGGCTCTGCTGGATCCATTGGCTCATTGTCACTAATTTTTCTTTATTCTTTTCCTATTTTAAGGTATCTTTCTCCTTCCATGTGATGATGTAGGGCGGCTCCAAACTTGTATATTTTCTTTCTTACTTTCTTTTTTGAGACAGTCTCACTGTGTTGCCCTGGTATTGTGCTGTGGCATCACAGCAACCTCAAACTCTTGGGCTTAAGTGATTCTCTCACCTCAGCCTCCCAGTTAGCTGGGACTACAGGTGCCCGCCACAATGCCTGGCTATATTTTGGTTGTAGTTGTCACTGTTGTTTGGCAGGCTTGTGTGGGTTCAAACCTGCCATTTCTGGTGTATGTGGCTGGTGCCCTTGCGCTAAACTACAGGCACCGAGCCAGTATATTTTCTTTTTATATTGCAATTCCAGTGGAAAAAAATTTGCTGCATCATTGGTAACAAAAATAATTTTGGAACTGAGTTGCATTTGCTGGTACTGGGATCATATTCCTATCATTGTTGCCAGAGAAATGGAATGCAGTGAGTGGCCAGTCCAGGGTCATGCACCCCTCTGACACATGGGCTGAGATGATGCAAGCTCTGATTCTGCAAAGGAAAATAAAAATACTAGTACCAGAAAAAGGGTAGGTACTTCCTCAGAAAAAAAGCAATGGCTTCCACTCTATCTCCCTTATTTGGGCATTTTGAAATGATAGCCACTAGAAGTGTTGCACTTACTTATATCTTAATTATATATAAATATTATATTATAGATATACTTATTTATCTCCCCAATTCAATATAACATTTAAGACATATTAACATGTTTCATAAGTCTTTTTTATCTTTTATGGTGTCTATTTTACAAGTGATTCTAGACTTTTCCTTGTAGTCTGACAAATAAGTTGACAAACTTACCATCATACATTTATTTTGCCGGCATGATACAAACAACTTGATAAAATTTCATAAACCTTTGTATATCAGTTTCTCACAGTTATGTTCATGTTAGTATGTGCCAATTTCTTTCTGAATGATGTTCATTATTGTTTTTGTGTGCCGTTTCAAGAATATCAGAGTTTGAATTAGAGCAATGAACAAACGTCAAATTTCTTGTGAAATTTGGCAAGAGTGGGAAGTGAAATCAGGAGCATGTGAGTCCAAAAATATGGAGATAATGCCATGAAGAAAACGGCAGTGTACAAATGGATTAAATGTTTCTCTGAGAAAAGCATCACTGATGAGGGGAGGTCAGGGCAGCCAGTAACAAGCATAACTGATGAAACACTGCAAAATGGGATTGAATTGTGCATCAGAAGATTTAACTGACTGTGAGAAGCACAGCAGACCAAGTAAACATTGAAAAAGAAACACTTAGAAAAATATCAGCTGAAAACTTGGCATGAGAAAGGGGTGCCCCCAAATAGCTCAGTATTGAACAAAAGCAAAGGAGAATCAAAGTTTGCCAAGATCATTTGGAGAGACAAAATGATGTTTCGGGCTGTGTTATCACCAGTGATGAAACATCAGTTCACCAATATAACTGGAAACAAAGCATCAAAGTGCATAGTGGAAGTTAATCAATTCTCCATCACCAAAATGTTCCATCAGTCCAAGATTCAAAACAATGCTGCTAACATTTTCTGATGTCAGAGGGATTACTCATTATGAATTTGTACCAACTGGACAAACAGTTAACCAAGTTTACTATTTAGAAGTGCAAAAGGCTGCATGAAAAAGATTAAAATGACTTGAACTTTTCACCAATACCTTATGGATCCTGCATCATGACAATGCACTAGATCACATGGAACTGTCTGTGAGGGGGTTTTAGCCAATAAAAAGAAAAACTTTATTTTTTTAATTTCTTTTTAAAGGGTAAAAAGCAGTTTTTATTTATTTATTTTTAAGACATAGTCTTACTTTGTTGCCATGGGTAAAGTGCTGTGGTGACTTACCTCACAGCAACCTCTTGGGCTCAAGTGATTCTCTTGCCTCAATCTCCTGAGAAAAACTATTGAAACACCCTTCCTACTCACGTGATTTGGTTCCACTGACTTTCTTCTTTACCCAAAGATAAAGGAAATATTGAAAACAAGATATTTTGATGACATTAGGGCCCCAGGCGTAATATGAGAACAGATCAACAACTCTGATAGCCATTCTAGAAAAAGAGTTCCAACATTGCTTTGAAGGGTAGACTAGGCAGTGGTGTCATTGCATAGCTTCCCAAGGGAAGCCCATAGCGATACTCAGCAATAAGTTATATTGCACTTTTTCTAGGGTGACTTTGTGCACTTAGCTGTCAAACTACTTCACTTCCTCTTTGGACACATACAAAGACTTTCTTCCTTACAGCTGGATTGGATTTGTGTGAAAAATTTTGGCGAATGGGCTTTGAATAGGAGGGAGTTATGTCATTTTTGATCTGAAGCATTTAAGGGTGGGTTTGCATCCCCCCTGTACTTTCTGCTCCAATGATGTAGCAAATTCTGATGCCACTTATTCATATAGCAGCATCACAAAATGATGCAGATTTGATTACACTGGGGCCCTGAGTGACTGTGTGGAGCAGTCTCTTCCCAACCTTAATTGGATATACAAACATGAGCAAGAAATACAACTTTGTTTTATTAGGATACCAAAGTTTGAAATTGCTTTGTTTCTATATCATATTCTAGCCATGCATATGTAGTTTATGAGTATTTATGGCCATGAACTAAGAATGCTCCACAAGAGAGCATTGTTTGAATGTTATGATTTTGATTGCATGTCGTTATGAAGCTTTTAAGTTTGAAAGTGATTTCACATATATTTTAATTTGGTTGTCATACTTTTTCTGATGACAGAAGTCGAGAAGGCTTTATATTCTTTGATTTACAAATTAATAGAATGTATTTTAGAACTATTAAGTGACACACTCAAGAGCGTACTTGTGTGGGACAAATGTAGGTCCCAGACATTCTAAGTTCAAGTCTGGAGTTCACTAATTATAAATTTATTGTAAGTTGTGTATTCTAAATTATTTTTTCTTCACCATTTAAAAGTCAATTTTGTAGTAGGAATTTATATAAATAGAAAGTTGGTCTGCCATTGTTTCTCGTCCTCTGGGATCTAATATCCATATTCAGGAACTATACAGTCTGGGGAATATAATTAACAAGTGCATTTCACTATTTGCTATGTATGAATATCTTATTTTTTCTTCCCAGATTTTTACATGACCATATATTTTGACATATTTAGAATACTTCTGTTTATTTCTGTGAAACTCAACTAGTTCATTAGTACCTGTATTTTCTCCCTGGAATACAAAAGGTGCATTTGTATACTCAAGATACCGTGGTCATGGTCTATTTTAGATACAGTCAATTCAGATTTTAAGCCCAGTCCTATGAACATTCTGACTGCTATTATCTTTTTTTCTCCTCACTGGGGCGACCTATGTTGGGGTGGTAATAATTGAACTTGGGCATCTTGAATCCAGCTGACTTCTGCCTTATTTTCTGTCTGGTCAATGGGCTTTTGATTCCTTCTCATAATCCTGGTCTCAATGTAAACTACTCTTATCTACCTTCTCCCCACCTTAGCTGCCTTTGGTTTCCCCAGACTTCTCCAGATGTCTTTGCTGAACATGGGGGAAAATTATAGAAAGGGTGCCTTGGAACAGCATTGGAATTCTTTGCTGCTCTTCTAGCCTCAAACAGAGCTCCTATAAGACAGCCCTTGGGTCCACGTGTAGAGACAACTCCTTCAATCACTATACTGGGTATTCAGCTTCTCTAAGGGGCTTAGATTTTCCTAGATTATACCTTAGGTTTTATTTTTTTTAACCTGCTAGTTCCTGGCTCTAAATCAAATCTCAAAAGATTCTTGCTTTTAAGCTCTAAGACTCTGTTGCGAGGGTGAAAATAAAAGAAAAAAGAAACTACGATTTCCATCATCTTGTCTGAGTCCTTTGTCAGCAGCTGTTCACTGCTTTTCCCCTGAGGGAAGTATATATAGAAAACAAATTTATTGATAGGAATTGGTTAAGGGTAAAAGGAATAGAAACGGTTTATGACCAGTATAGTGTTCTTCAATGCATCTAGGTTTTTCTTGTCTTTGGTGTTTTTATGCGCCCAGTTTATTTATTTATATTTTTGGCCTTTACCAAAGACTGTCTTAGATACCTCTATTCCAAAGTCCTAGTAGAACAGATAGTATCCTTTGTAAATGTGTGCTGGGTGATGTTTAGATGAGTTTTATATTGTACCTTTATGTACTGTTTCTAAACCTATTGGATCTTCCAAATGTCGTTAAAATGTTGAGTATCAAACAGGCTGTGAGAAATGTTGGCTGATTCATTGATATGTTAATGATAATTCGTTTGAGCACACGGAATAGGGAGATGACTTGAACTACATTAGAGAAAAGAGATTTATATGAAGCAGACTGGGGTATCTAATGAAACTCTAAGAGTCTAGTGATCTCTCAGACTTAATGGGTACTAAAACCTGGAAAGCCTTCAAGATACTCTAAATACTGGCTTCACTCTCTCAGTTCCTTTGGCAGGAAACACAACCACTGAATTCCCAAGCCTCTTATATCTTAACCCGATCACTAACTGTTCTCCATTCCATAGCTCATTTTTAAAGAACTTTAGGCTCAAACTCCAGTTGACCTATCTTGCCTCAGGACCAACTAATATTGACAGTATTACCAATTTCATGAGAGCCAAAAATGCTGCTAGATTTCTCTTTAATATGGTGTCCCAAAATGCACAACAATAACTTCACTATATCCCTGTGTGTTAAGCAGAGTAATGAACACATAATAGGCACTTGGGGTTATTTGCTAATGGAATGAATAATTTGTTGATTAATTAAAGAAGTGAGAGACTTATCCAAGTCTATGTGACTGTGTCATTCAACCTTAGCATTTTCTTTGAATCATTTGAAATTGGATCACATGGGTCCACTTTTATTGTGCACTTTATGGAAATCTTTCTCTTTCTGTTAGAATTCATGGAAATGATAACTGAAACGATTAATATACAATAACATGGATTAACAAAGCAAATCTAAATTAAACCTTAACAGTTTAATTTGAAATGCTTTCTAAATGATTTCCCTAATTTTGGAGTGTTTGCAATTCCCTGCCAGACCCTCCCTCTTTGGATAAAAGCCCAAAAAGCTATCTTTTGGGTTTATTTAAGTAAGTGATGGCAAATGATTATTTCATTGGCATATGTTGTAAAAACATCTTCCCTGCTGTTCATGGGCTTAATTTTCCCACTACATACCTCAGCATTATACATGCATAATGCTTCACAGGACACCGAGTTAAGTAGCTATTCCTATTTAAATACTACAGCACAATCTTCTTCAAACTGTTAAAGTACTATGAGGTATCATACTACTTTTCATGAGATCTGTATATTTCACTTATTTAAAGTACTTAAAACAAGATTTTGTTACTTAATACTTTCAATTAGGTTGACATTGCCCTTGTTGGCAGCGAGGGATAGAGAAAATATTATCAATATGTTCAGGGAAAAGACTATGTAGAAATCAAGTAAATCACTCCCATACCCAAGTAATATACAAGAGATTAAATTGTCCTTCTTTATGTATTTTGAATAAAAGTGTTTATCATATGTTTATATGAAAAATGAGATAGAAAGAAATATTTTGTGTGGGAGAGGTTTGAGTTTGTCATCCAATATTTTATTCCCCTTTCTTACTGTGATATTTAATATAGGATCTCAATAGATGGAGTGCTTTAAAAATAGTTGCATGTATGGAACGCTTATAAAACCTGATACCAGTGAGCAGGTTGCACTTCAAATACTTCTAAATAGTTCCATGCAATAGACAATGAGGCTGTTTAAAGGTATAAACTTTTTTTAAAGGTATACACTTTTTAATTTATAAAAGTTTTAAACATTAGCCATAAATGTCTGTGAGGTAATAAATTTTCAACCTCATTCAGGGATAGGGTTGTGCACATTAATCCCCCAAAAAGGTCTTTTTAGCGGGATATATGCTATGGTATTATAAGTTGCTGGTAATGATAACTGAAATGATTAGTGCACACACACACACATGCAGCATATAAATTTCATACATATATGTACACATATGAATATCATTATCTATATTCAGTGTAAACTATGTCTCAATACCCTTTATGAATCCACCCAAGGTATCAAAGAATTATCCATTTCTTGAAATACTAGCAATTAGCCACCCAATGTGAAAAAACAAGTGGCAAGGCTGATATAAAGACTTTGCAAATCACTTAAGCATTCCCTGACAAGACTGTTAATAAAGTGAGGATATTGCTACTCAAAGATTCTATTTCTTAAGATAAAGACGTTGGGATTTTATCAAGACTAGTGTACTGTTTTTATCAAATTCATGAATATGCCTAAAGAAGTAGTTATGAGTGTTATATGAGAAGCACAGATAACTGAGATTGATAATATTAGAATGACTCATGGGGAAGAAATTACTTTATTCCAAACAATTGCCAGTAGTTTTTTTCAATCTAGCTAGATATTTCCATATTTTCTAATAACTACTGGTCTTTAGAACACATAAAGCTAAAAATCATAGGTAGTTACTTTACATTGTCTTAGAATTAAAGAATGAGGAGATAATGGAAGAAGAAAATTTGTCTTGCTGTTAGAATTAGACCATCTTTCATTTTTTATTCTGATGTATTTTTTATCAATACTCCTTTCCAAAAATTGAATATAATTGTTTTTCATACTTTATTTTAGTGAAATGCAAATTAGAAGTGTTATAGCTAATCAATGCCACCAAAATAGTTTTTTTAAATAACCAGGACATGAACTCTTTAACAAGATTCAGTCAGTTCTATTTATAGTTCCCCCAAGCTATGAACTATTTGTACATCCATGTTTCTGCATAATGACTTTTCAATGTGGTTTCAGTAATCATTCCAGAAGGCACAATCTCAAAATATCTATATGCATAAAGAATATATTTAAAATAAAGGCTAAATTGGCTGGCCATGCATTAAACCATTTGCCTGTGAAATCATTTTGTGAAATATCTCCAAACAGGAGATGTTCCAGCTGAGTGTAGGACATAGCAAACATTTTTTTGCTTACCATATTATATCACCATAACTTCTTTTGGAAACACTTCTTATTCTAAGTGTCCTCTTAAACACTTCTTTCTTTAAGATGGCAAGCCATTTTGAGAATTTGGACTTTATTTAGCCCACACAGGATTAGGAGAAGAGACAGATTCATTCTCAAACTACTTGCCTTTAAATACTTAATAGCTGAAATGAGAGGCACTGGTGATTTTGTGATGAAAGTATGTTAGCACCAGACTCCCCCAATTTAGGAGACGCAGGGAGCAAGAAATGAATAATATAGGCTTCCTTGGAAGAGCACTTGTCTTCTCTGTTTCTGAATGAGAAGCTGTTCTCTTTTTTTTAAGGCTTTGGAAAGACATTTATGAGAGCCATATTTTTAGTTTCAAAACAAAAATAATTCATTTCTTTTGAGTTTTCCTTTAATCAAGTATATGCACAAAATCTCTTCACATAAATGAATAATGCTTTTATAATTAACCTTGTCATTTAGAAGACAATATCAAAATAATTACATTATATTGCTAACTGCTATGTTTCTGTCTTAAAATCTGAAGAGAAACATCAGATCTGGACTTCACTAATGATTCTAGACCTCAAGTAACAGAAAAATATTCCTGCATTAAGTCCTTAATTTTAAAATGTGCTCTTTTTTTATAGCCAAATAATAACACTTTCTCAAATTGTTGCAGTCAGATTCTCTGTGCTTATTGCATTACACTTTTTCTAAATGTTAGGGTGAAGAGGTTTCCTGACATTACCTTCTAGACAATGTTTTATCAATGGAAATGATGATTTAGTGAATTAATTATAATTACTTCTCAAAGTAATTTTTATTTACTAACTTCTGCTATTAACAAGACTTTAGTAAATAAAAATGTAATTCTATAAACTTGGCTGTTTCCTGAGGTCATTGTTTTTTAAATTATGGACTGAGGATCTTAGTCATCTATAGAACAGGAATCTTAATTCCAATATGGAGTACCAGAATGTAAGTGAATATACATTCACAATTTTGTGTTTGGTAATGTCTCTTGCTGCCATGAAATAATCTTTGTATGTCTGTTTCTACCTCTTTTATGTATGTGGACTTACGTATTTTTAAGTGGTATCTGAGGATAAAAATGTTAAGGGTGTTGAAAAATATAATTTATTTTTGGATGTGGCATATTTACAGCCTCTAAAGGAAGGTACCTGCACGCTCTCTCTTCTAGATACAAAGTGTTATATATATACTCTGCCATCCAATAAGTACACCTATTTTCCTTATATAAGTACATGACATCATCGTTTAAACCTAACTGATTTCTAAGCACCACAGCTGTTACTAGTTATTTAGAAGTCTAATTTGAGCAGAATGTGTCACGCCAACTTTGCACACACGCGCTCACACAGGCAGTATTCACATTAAAACTTTCACCTCTATTAAATAGCAACAGTTCTTCAAAAATTCCAACACTCCACTCTTAACAACTAAATAAAATATGTGTCTTTGAGGAGTAATGTGCCTATTTTATTTTTATTCCTTGAGGCAAATCTTGTATTGAGTGGTGCGGTTTTGTTACCCTGCTGTTACTTTAATCAGTTCTCAAAGATAACATGTGACGCTGAGTAGGTTTAGCCTCCAAACTTATTGTTTTACTCCTTTTGAATAAAGACAAAAAAAATCTCTGTGACTTTGTATTCAATGGAGGTCACAAAGATATAGCCATCAATATTGAAATAGCATTTTCTCTTGCAAACAGAAGGTTTAATAGCCTCTACAAGGGTTTGTTCCTTAGAGAGACTAAATTCAAAATGGCACAAGCCATCTGTTGTGGTGGGATTTTTTAAGTTTCTGTATGCAGTATCTCTCTTTTGAAATCAATCTCTTTCTCTCTCTATTTCTCATTTTTTGGTTGTATAAAGTGACAGCTTTATAATCCATTCTTAAATTTTAGGTTGACTAGCTCATAAAAATATAACAGGTCCACAAACATTTGTAGATAGACACAGTGCATGACCATAGCAACTGAAAGAATCAAATTTGCAATATTGAGTCAATTCAGCATCTACTGAGGAAAATCCCTATGGCTCCAGCCATTGAGCATTTTGGGTGATGGAGGAAGGTATAGGTGAGACCAGGCAGGTGACTGTCCTAGGTACACACCTGTAAATGCTAATTTCAGAAGTCTTTTTTGTTGAGCTGGAATTGATACTAAGAATATTTTTTTTTTAATAAAGAAGAATGTTCTCTGGGTTAAACTTGGATGTTTCCCAGAAACTGGGGGGCAGAATTTGTGAATGAGATGTTTAAATGCTCAAATCCGGATTGTACTATTACCCTTACAAAAGTTGAAAAAAAATCACTAACAGATTGTAAGCTTAATGTAAGCAGGCACTATCTTGTTCATTCTACAGTCCTAGTCTCAAGCAGGTACCTGGAACATATTAAGTGCTTAGTCAATATTTGTGAAAGGAAGAAATGAAAGAAGGAAGAAAGAAATAAGAGGAGGAAGGAAAGAATTAAAAAAATAAAATTTACAGGCTGGGCATGACGGCTCATGCCTGTAATCCCAGCAACTCTGGGAGGCTGAGGTGGGCGGATTGCTTGAGTTCAGAAGTTCAAGACCAGCCTGAGCCAAAGCAAGACCCCATCTCTAAAAATAGCTAGAACTTATGGTGGGCACTTGTAGTCCCAGCTGCTTGGGAGGCTGAGGCAAAAGAATCACTTGAGTCCAAGCTGCACAGTGATTGAAGCTGCTGTGAGCTATGACACCACGGCATTCTACTCAGGGTCATAAAGTGAGACTCTATTTCCTACCCCCAAACATTTTACAATGAATAGTGAAAATCTCCAAGCTCTTTAAAAGCATTGAAACTTACACATTACCAACTCTAAATCTAAACAAAAACACTGAAAGAATGGTGTACAAGAAAAATCTGAAAATTATGGAACTGTCTATAAAGCTCAATATCAACACTATAATAAGTTGCACTAGGTACAGATTTGACATTCTTATTGTAAGTCTAGAATTGGTTTGGTTTTTAAATAATTTATAACCTCACCTGGTCTATGAAGATCATGCCCACAATAGGACTGGAGATGATCATGTTCTGGACAATAGTATAATTCTTCCCATTTTAAGAACTTTTACAACAGGATGAGAGATCCTCGAGTTACCTGCAGCTCTTAAACTTTACTCAAGAATGGATGATGGACCATGTCCAATTAATTTTCTAGACTTTGTCTTATTCAAATTAATTTGTAGTGCTAAGATTTGTAGGAACATAGTAAAGTATGTTAAGTAAGACCATATGAATAATGGTATGTGATTTTGTGCAAGGGCAGTATTTCCTCTTGGATACATGCCTTAATTTCCTCTGTTTTGTTTTTCTAGATGGACATGTAACCTAGAAATCATGGTATATCATCAATAAGGATGTAACAAGTAATCATGAAAAGACAGGCAAAGGTCAACATGCAGGTGTTTCTCTCTGTGGCTCCTTAATTAGTCTTCTGCATTCTATCTTATTTTCGTTTTGTTTAAGTCAGACTAGCAATCAAGGCTCATGCTACCCCTTCCTCATGTTACTCCATTTCTCTGGACTAAAATAATATTCATCTTGAAAGAATGAAAGTGATAGGAAATAGTAGTGGAGCCTAGAACTTAGACCTCCAGACTCCCAGGCCAGTAATCTTAGACATAGGAATACCATTTCTTGTCACACTGTCATCTTTAACTTTAATTTTTTCAAGAGTAAGATAGAAGGTAGGACCAAAAGAAAGTGTAAGACCAAATTGCACCCACTGTCACTTCATGCTTTCTAGAGCTAGAATAAGAGATAAAATTGGTGGATGGGTTTGCTAATTGAAACATAAAGATTTTCACTCAATATTGACTAGAAAATGATTGCACAGTGATTCCTGGAGGTACTACTATTACACAGGGCTATTTAATGGAAATACACAGGCATTGCTTACATGGAACACTCCCCTTCATTATTTGAATTCCATTCACAAAAAGTTAGGTGAATACACATGATTTTTTTTTGTTTCAAATTATTTCCCTCTAGGTATCCTAACTCATCCACCAAAGCTCTTCTCTTTTCCCTTCTTTTCTTAACATATTTGACTGGGCACATGACTTCCCTACCATAAACTATATTTCTTAGCCTTTCTTGTAGCAAGAAGATTTATGATACTAAGTTCTTGCCAAGGGAATGTTAACTAAAGTTATGTGTATTGCTACCACATCACTTATTTAAAAGGAAATTGCTTGCATTCATTTCATTTTTTATTCTATCTTATAGGCTGGAATAAAGATTTGACCAGGATCTAGTCTCAGCAGATGACAACACCACCCTGGGACATCTGGGAATAACAACAAGGAAGTAAGTCGAGTTCTGAATAATTTCCTGCAGCAGCACTATGCACCAGTCAGAACTTCCCATTTCCCTCTAGACTGATACTAGAGAGAGAAATAAAATTCCATTTTTCTCAATTCACTATTTGGGATTCATTTGTTACAGAGGCTTAGCCTGTAACCTGGCTAATGGTGTACGCCTCCCACAGGAGCAGGATGCTCTCTCACTGTAGCTACACACAACATTGATGTCTGAGAGAGGCAGTGACTCCACCGCCCTCCCGTAGCTGGTGTGCCCAAAGCAGCGCTCCTAATGGAAAACTCAGTTCCTAAAATCCATGCATTGGCCATTGGAATGCATCCTAAACACCATGCATTTGGGGCATTGATCAAGCCCCAAAGCAAAGTATAGGTAAATCCTGAATTAAACAAAACACAACAAAATAAACAAGTTTATAAACCCAGGCATTACAGGGCAGTCAGCTGTGTGGAATTAAAGCAATGAGAATTCTGCCAAGATATAAATGGTGCACTAGTCACCTAGTTAGGCTTAGTATCTATTTCTTGTGTACTAGTCACCTAGTTAGGGTTATTATCTATGTCTCATTCAGCTGTGTGGAATTAAGTAATGAGAATTATTAAATGGTGTATTAAATATCCCTTAGTCACACTCCTTTAGGGTTATTATCTATTTCTTGATGAGGAGAAACCTGAGAAGCCCAAACTTCTGCATATCCAGAGATATGTAAGAGATATTCTGGTTCCTTAGATATATAAATTATATGTATTTGCATTACCAATTGAATTGACTGATTCTTAATAATTTCTTTGTTATTTCCATAATTAAAGAGTCAATTCTTTAAAGAACCCATAAAAAAGTAGCAATATATAGATCCCAATTCAAGTGTACCCCATCTGATTTGAAGACTTGATAGCCCACAGTCCAGATTGGGTAAAACTAACTAATTAATATGTGTTGTTTTTTTTTCTAGGAGTGCTAGGCTCCAATTTTATGGGGTATGGTAACCACACTCTCACACTGATGGGAGAATGAAATCAATATTCACTAATTTATTCATGCAAAGAATGCTTTCTTATTGAATACCTATCATTATCCTGCCAGCTGTGTTATAGATAGTAAGGATTCAGTCACATCTTCATGGTTTGGGGAAGGCAGCATTCTTTGATTTGCCATAATATATCTGTACTCTTTTTATTCTAGTTATTTCTTTTCCTTTACCTGTTTTATTCCATTCACTTCAGCAGTGTGCTTTCCAAGTACTTAGTATTATGTTAAAAGTGATGATTATTCTTGACTCATTATCCAAGTGTTCTTATTTTTTGTATGTAAAATAGATTGATGTTATAGCAGTATCACGTTGACACACAGCAGTAGAGTACAATGATATAAGTTACATATTGATATTACATGTATTTGTTTGGTTGTGTTTATATTGATAGTATGGATTTAAGTAAAGTCTCCACTGGCATCCCCATATGTTAGTAGCTTATTGTGAGCTGTGGTCATCTTGGGAAATATTTACATTTTTCAAAAATTTATTCAAATAGTGACACTTACATATGTGTGTAAATAATATTCATGTCAAATTTTAATGATTAAATAAAGAATGCAAGGGTAAATATAGAAAATCACTTTCTTTTTAATGCCTCAAGCTAATATGTTATATTCCACTTTCTGGATGGCACAGTGAAGGTAAATTAGGTACACTAGAATTCATGTCATTTGGCTGTGTGCTATCACTAGCTGGTAGTTTGGGAAAAGTGGGTAATTTCTCAAGGTAGGTTTTCCTTAATTGCATGCCCTGGGCACCCCAATAGTTAAGACCCAACAACTTACATTGGCTGAGTGCCTTCTTCCATATGGTAGCTCAACTGAAGCTTGATGTTTATGGTGGAAATTGTCTTGATTTCTTTAGATGAGATGAGCAACCAAGGAGTTTGAAAATGTGTTTTAATTAATATTCTGCTAAATTTTACCAGACACCTACTCAGAAAACAAAGCAACTGAATAATTAACTCTGATGAGAGCAGATGCTGGTCTAATGACAACCTGTTACTGCTCAAGTGTGCTATTAGTTGTTTTACTGTGCTCCTTTAATATGTCCAGAGCTCCCCTCTGTTAATGAATGTGTTAGTAGCCGTGTACTTAAAATAGTTCTTCATTCTGGACTGTTGTAAAAGATATTTGTAGCATCTGCAAATTCCTTCATTTAAATAATTTGGTCCCCACCCATAACCCCCCTCCCTTCATCTACAATATTTGGCATTTGCTTGGAACCAAACACTTCCTTAGTTTTCCTTGTGGGATTATTTTAGCCACACATCAAGTGGAGCTCTCAAGTTGATGAGAATCTAATGATGCATTTATTTACAGATGTGCATTTCATTTCCCAGTTATTTGGTTGAAGGGTAGAAAGAGTTTAAAGACTTCCCCTCCCCATCTCAGCCCCACCAATGTTCTGTGAATAGTCATGCATTTGAAAAAATAAGAAATAAGAATAGTCTCATATGCGATTTTAGGTATAGTTGTCAAATATGAACTGGTACAAATTCTGTTTAAGTGCATGTTTAATCTTACAAAGTAACAAAGAAGCAAGTTATTTCCTTTTAATGATGCCATAACCCTCTACTGTGGTTTTTCTACAACAGCATATATTATTTGTGTGTTAAAATCTTAGACTTTCATTTTAAACCTTAGGCAAAGCACCAAACAACCTGACCCAAAACATCAGCTTTAAAATAAAGGCCAACTAAGGGAATATAGAATCTAATCTAGATTCCATATTCAGAACCACAACATGTATATCCTCATCTAGAAAAATTTCAGTGTAAATTTGTGAATAGATGAAAGATGAGCATGAGTATTTTTTTTTATGACTTGAAATCATATTCTAACTAAACCAAAGGCAAGAGCCACAAAAATATTTGTGAAGGGGAAAACAATGATAGGCACACTGTACTATGCATCCTTTAAATCTGCAAGGCACTTCCTCTCATGTTTGTCACATACAGTTTAGGTCTTCCAAGATAATACCTTAGGACCTTTGGACTTTCTCCACTTCCTCATTCCTACTTCCAAAACCCAACTGCCTTCATCCAATGCAAATGCATTTTAATGTTCTTTAAATATTTATTTTCTTAAAGAAATAAAACTATCCAGGTGGTGCCTGTGGCTAACTGGTTAGGGCGCCAGCCCCATATACCGAGGGTGGTGGGTTCAGAAATTAAACTATACATAAAATGGTTAAAACACCGTACATTATCAAATTATATATAAAATATGGCTATCTTACTGCAGTGAGTGAGGTTTCAAAATAATTTCTTCCCTGTCTATTGTGAAGGGCAGAGGGTATGAAGCATGACAGTAATTCATCTTATGAAGCATGTTTTGAGGATGGTTTTACCAACTCACAATGACATACGACTCCATTTTACTCATTAAAAATTCTGGTTGATAGCCAAAAACATTTTAATATAGATAGTGTAGAGAAAGCTGTGTTTCTGTTTTTGCCTTCAGTCTATCCTCTACCTATCTGTGTTCAGAATCCAACGTTAATGTGGCCTCACAAAAGCTGTGCTTCCTTCTTGTCAAACAGTAGTCACTTCACGGCTAGAACTGGGCACAGCATGGAACAGAGGCCTGCTGTTCACTTGTCCTCGCAGTAGACAGGAGCCTGATGCATCAAAGGTTGCAATTTCATCCTTTATACTTTGGGTTCCATTGTTAACTTTTTTCTAATAAGATCTTCCAACAGATACATGGACTATGTACAGTGCTTATAACTTTATATAAGCAATCAGAGATCCATGGAATGCTATAGAACTGGTCATAATTCCTTAGCCTCAAATAAGGATGCAAACATAGAGTAAAGTATAAGACACCGAAGGAATCGCCTTATGGATTTCTTTTTCTTTTCTTTTTTTCTGTCTTTTATTAAATCATAGCTGTGTACATTAATGCAGTCATGGGCTACAATGTGCTGATTTCATATACAATCTGAAATATTTTCATCAAACTGGTTAACATAGCCTTCATGGCGTTTTCTTAGTTATTGTGTTAAGATCTTTATATTCTACATTTAGTAAGTTTCACCTTTACCCTTCTAAGATGCACATAGGTGTGATCCCACCAATTACCCTCTCTCCACCTAGCCTACCACTCCCCTCACCTCCCTTGCCTCTTTCCCCATATTCTTGTGCTATAATTGGGTTATAGCCTTCATATGAAAGCTAGAAATTACTTTCATAGTAGGGCTGAGTACATTGGATACTTTTTCTTCCATTCTTGTGATACTTTGCTGAGAAGAATATGTTCTAGCTTCTTATGGATTTAAAAGAAACACAGCACAGACATTGTGATGCATATATGAATAAATCATCATCCTTCCCCTTGAAAAATATTCCTGTGCCCTTGGTGCCCCTTGCCTATCATTTGTTTAGAATTTTATTTAAGATATTCTAAGATACCTTTCTCATCTTTCATTCCTTCATGAATAAATGTGAGCTTCTGTATTTGCTTTTAGATTAATTATTCAAATCCATTGTTTGGGGGCAGGACTTTACTCCTTTTTCTCCTACTCCCACCTGCTACACACCCAGGAAGTTGGGTTCTTAGCAACAAAATGCAGTTGTAGCTCATGAAACATCAGCTTACTTACTGTCTAGGTTCTAGAAGACTGAATAATCTTAGGTAGTTTTCCTAATCTACTCAAAGCTTTCCATGTACAATGTTCTCTGCAGAAAAAAACTCATGAAATACTCTTGAAACTGAAGTAGAATGCAAGAGAATGAAGACCCAGGTTTGAATCTTAATCCTGGGACCTTGCTCTCTTGCTCACATTCTCCTTGTCTGTACATTGGAGCATTAACCCTACCTGCTGGCATGAGCAGATATTCTGACTTCACTCTGCCAGAGGTCTTCATACAATGGCACTCAGGAGTTACTTTGTTTTCCAGATTTTCAAAGAATGAGTGAAATGTTCACTGCCACAGTTACCTAACTTGCATTCTATTCTATGTGGTTTAGTTTGCACTTCATCCCGTTTCAGAAAGTTTTACTCTTCTCCTTTGGGGATATGGGTGTATTATATAAGGTCTGGAAGCTAAAATCTTTCAGGTTGCAAAAATTCTGTGTCTTTGGGGTATTGTGAAGAGTCAGTGTGATCCCATCAAAGGCACCAAGCACAGAGAAGGTACGTGCAAATGTAATTCACCCACTCGGCCTGCCCCTTGGTGTATGGGCGCCTCTAATTCCTGAGAGTTCAGAAGGTGAAGGGGAGCACACATCTAGCAGTCAGAGGTACCAGGCTCTTTTTAACAGCCAGTCTCTCGGAGAGAACTCACTCATTACTGCCAGAATGGTAGCAAACCATTCACGAAGGCTCTGCCCACATGATGTAAACAATTGCCATTTGGTCCTCACCTCTAATATTTGGGATCAAATTTCAACATAGGATTTGAAGGGGTCAAAGAGGCCATATCCAAACGATAGCACTAAAAGTATTCTTGTATCAATCACATAAAATTTCAGATTTGTTGTATCTGACATTTTTAAACTGTATATAGATGTCTTAGTGAAAGGACCCTTTTAGGATAAATTTTGCTAAGGCAATACCCCAAAAGGCATTTTTGGGAGCCACTGGCCTGCCTTATGATCTTATCTCAGTGGGGAAACCTCAGGGAAGATTTAGAAACAGGAGTGTCCAACTTTTTCCTTTTCTACTGCACATTGGAAGAATAAGAAATATCTTGGGCCACATAGGAAACATAGAAACACTAACAAAAACTGATGAGCATAAACAAAGATCTGTGCATACTTTTCATGATATCTACCACCACAGATGTCATGTGCAAGAAAGTCCTCAAATTATGTGCATGTGGCCTATGGGCTGCAGGTTGGACATCCCTGGAAGATGAGTGAAGAGGGACAGTAGTGATAACGAAAGAATGCAATTTTCTGCCCCGTGGAAGCCATCCAATAGTATGTTTAATGGCAATAAAGTCAAGTTCCTTCTTTAGTACTTCCTTCTCTGCTCATTCACATGCAACCTGGCAGATAGCCTTGGATGACCACTCAGTAGGGCAGGCCTATGGGGGTGTGACCAGTATGATAACACAGAACTCTTGCGCAGTAGGGCCCACTACTCGGGGTTTAATATTCTGTGGGTCTATCTCGAAATTCTTAATAATTTTATCTTGAAATTTGTGTTTTATAAGTCAAGTTAAACAGGACGATGGAGCCTTGCTGCGGTTGGCATCCCCGGCCCAGGTGTGGTCCAGTCTTAACTCTCAGTCCATACACACTCCCTGTCCCATCCCCAACATGTTCTCAGCTGCCTGCTCCCTGCCCCCTCCACAATGTCTGTGCTGTGTTTCTTTTAAATCCCCTGGGGCCTAAGACCCTGCCGGACAACTCTTCACACCTGTACCCTACAAGCTCTGCAACCTCCAGAAGGGATGGGTGTGGATCACACGAGATGGAAGCAGGATGGAGCATCTGCATTCCGCCTCCACTCTCTGTCCTGGGGTCCCTGGACACGAGAGGGGCTGCGGGGCCCTGTGGTATCCTGGCTGGCAAGTTGCTAGCTGGCACCATCATGGTGCATTTGGTGGGGCCCAGGGGAGGCCCCTTGCTTACTCTGACTGGGTGCCAAGTGTAGCCCAGCACAGAGACTGCAGTTCCTCAGGGACTCCAGCCCCTGTAGATGGGGGCAGTGGCCTGTGGGAAGTGGAGATTGACTTTCCAGTTGGCTGGGCCGTGGTTTTAGTTTGCATTGGGTACAGGTAATTATGTAGCTGGCTTAGCCATTTAGAAGTTTCTGAGACAAGGTGTAAACTCCTCACAAACAGTCAGTTATGAAATGGTCACATTTATATGAGTTGCCAACTAAGGACATATAAACCCTACCTGCATAATGGTTGCTACACATTCAAGAGAGCTTATTCTAGAAAGGCCACACTGGAATTTCTTATCTGCCCTTTCCATTTTCTGGTAAATGTTACTTGGTCTGAATTGAATATACTAAGGAGACCTGGTAATGGGCAAGTATAGAAGTCCTTTTTTCTTTTTGTAGAAGAATCACCATTAGCAACAACAGTAAAACAGGAAAAATACGTTAAAAACATCAACTTTTGCCTAGCGGTTTTTGCTCTTGTCTGGAGGGCAAGACCATAGTGCCAGGGCTAAAAAGCAAGCACTTTCTTACTCTTACACTGGTACGAGATGGGGAAAGGTTAGCCCAGCATTGTTTAACAGCTCATAACTCAATTTTCTACGTGAAAATAGAGAGATTAAAAACCTCATGGGAGTTGTGAGGATGCAAAAAGGATGTCCAGAAGGTACTTAATCCTGTGCTCAGTACAGGGTAAACACTTAATACAAAAGTTAATTATTAATGAAATACGATCACCATCACTCTCTTCATCCATGTCTATTTACTGAAAAGAAAGCCATCAAGAGAAAGTCCAAGTGTCAACTCAGGCTCTGCCTAAATTTTAAGTGATCTAGAATTTGTACGCCTCCTCTATGTACTAAGAAAATAAACACAACTAGTAGCAATTCAATAAAAAGTTGTTAAATATAGTTGATAATTTCTAATATACATATCTCCCAGTGGGTTTGCAATAGATTGGAACTTTCAGGATCCTTAAAGATCAGTTCAGTATGTGCAATTTATAGAGAAGGAGAGAGGAGAGGGTCTTATGTCTGATCACATGGCCCCTTAATGGCAGAGAAGCACTAAACACATCAGGTGCCTAATGTTGCAAGGCCTCCTTTAGTGCGTGTGCAATGTGCATGTAGCACCTGAAGCCTTGGGAAACGGTTTTCAATGTTTCAGTGACGCATGGCTGCTGTATTTTTACTGTATAGCCTATTTTTTGCACAGCTATGATTTGCACAATGTGATCTTTGCTTGTTGCTCCTTTCCTCTGCAAAATCATCATCTACTTTATGATATTTGTTTTATGACAGCTTCCAGAAATCCCTTAGAAGCTAAAATGGGGACAGCTTGTATCATCAAATCACAGAGAAAATAGTTACCACTTCTGCAATTGATTGTTCTTCTAGTACACGTATGAGGATACTAATAGGCCTGCCTTTAAGTCTGATGCTGTGTGTTAGGGTGGCCCATAAGGTACAATGTGTGATTAATGCAACGTGACTCAAATCATTCTAGCTTTCATTTGGCCAGCTATACATCAAGAATCTGAAATCAGCAGTCTGATTCTCATTTCGCTCCTTCCCCTTACAGATCTCTAGGTCCAGAGCAGCCATTTACTTCAAAGGGAATTCTCTACATAGAGGAGGCATCCAGGAAAGGAAGAAAAATGAGAATTAAACTCATTATTTTAAAGATGGTTAAAATAAACAAGTCAGCAATGCATGTTTTCTTTTAGACTGTATTCCAGTTGGAATCCTTTTTGTCAAAACAGGGCTGCTTGTAAGGCTTCTATTATTTGATCCCCATGTGAAGGGGATCAAATATATCTTTCATTTGATGAGGTTGGGTAGAAGTTGGACTGAACTGAATTACACTGATTGCTATTCCCCATAATTCCCAACAAACTCTTAAAATACATTTACCTATTATATTCCTTCATTTTCTATAGACACTAGCTGCAGAAGAAAAAAGACTTATACAGATACAAGGACTCAAAAAAAGCAAGCTAGTCACTTGTTTTTATACAGAAACCAGCAGACTGACATTTTAATGATGCTGGGATACTGCCATAGTGTGAAATTTTGTATTCAGAACATTTAGAAAGGGAGTAGGGAAAGATATGTAGGCAGCTAGTGAAATATATTCAATGAGCTCGTGTATAAGACAGGTACCACATAATCCATGGGTCACCTTTCCTCCTTAAAAAATAGAGGAGACCTTTAAAATTGTGGGATGCACAGCTGAACACCATGCCTTTTATGGAGACCTGTTTGGGTCTGATTAATTAGTAATTGGGGCGAGAGCTATGCACTTCAGTGACTCTTGCTGCCTTGATTGTAAATCGCAATCTGGTGTTAAATCTCAGCAGGTCACATTGCTGTTTTTGCTGTACCCCAGTGACACAACTGATTAAATCTGTGTAAACATTGCCATTATGAAAACATTTTTGTTATAGGCATGAGGAATTAACACATTTTTATTTTGGATGAAAATTAAAATTATTTGTGGGAGCTCGGTATGTTTTCATCAATTGTCAGTCATCCCAATAGAACTTGTAGCGAAGTAAGTGTTTAAATTTTCACAATGGAAAATAAAAAAAAAACCTCTCAGACAGAGAGGGCTTTTAAAGCTGAGAACGATGATAATTATGTCATTCATAATACAGATAGCTACATTACAGGCAAGTATCATGCCACTTAATAGTTAGTTAAACAAGTAAACAGAGATATGGGAATTAGCCCACATAGTCCCCTTACAATGGGGCACTAATAGGTGTCAAAGCGCATGTACACACACGCGCACACACACACACACTCCCAAAGCACGTGTACACACACACGCGCGCAAACACACACTCCCAAAGGCTTCTATCTCTTCGTATTCTCTTAATACATATTTCCCAAGTTAACTTTAACAGAACTTTAATTGAGTTAGTTTTTTTCTGGACAGGAGTAATGGGCACTGAGGTGTACCTAAAGAATGTGCAGACACAGGATGGTGGCTAAGGGGTCCCCGGGACCAGGCCAGAGTTTCAGTGCAGGGATAAAGGTGGCCATTAAATAGCCTTGAACAGTTGGTGTAGCGTTGCTATGCTTGATTTTGAAGCACATGAGTTTGATTTTTACACTATTCCTACTTTTAAGCCTATCCACTGGTACCACTGAGAAATTTCTTTTGGAAGTGTAGGAAGGTTAAACCAATGTATGATTCTCCAGGATTGTACATTACATAAATCATAACGTTTCTTCTTGAACGACTATTACCTCGTTCTAAGCGGGTCTTGCAATTGTGTTTGGTAACCCCTAATGAAGCCTGCTTTCACCTCTGTTTGCTGAGGCTGGTAAGGCAGCCCCATCAAACAGATGCTTTCCTGTTTGCTCCCTTTCACAGAGCACTTACTGCAAAAGGCTTAAATGAACTTTAATCAAATGTGCCTGTTAAGTTCCTGAGACTGGAGTTACTGATCATTTACCTGCTAGTGGCTAAAGCTCAGATAAAAGAAAGACAAGTGATTTTCTTTCTTTTTGTGAGCTCACAAAAATCATTATTGAAATATCAAGGTGAAAAAGAGGGAGTGAACAAATCGGCAAATTTGCTGTGTGCCAACTTTTAAACAAAGGATTGGCTGTAGCATTTGAAATGATTGCCTTCCTGTTATCTAGACTGATAAAAGAAAAAACAAAACTGCCTTTGAAGAGAAGGGGAAGCATTTACTCTACCCTTTAATGCTATACAGATGTTCCCCATGCCATTGCCAAGGTGGGAGGAGCTATGCACGCAAAGAACTGGCTTCAAAATATTGACCATCAGCGGAGTATTCGGAATGATGAAATTACGCACTATTATTTGGGATACTTATGCTTGCCTGATAAGTAAATTTGGTTAGGGTTCCCGAAGATCTTTGGGCATAGCTCATTCTAGAGAAATCTGATAAGTGCTAAGGATTCTTTACTTTTGTTTATACCCCGTTTGCCACCACAATATTTGTTCTAACTGGGGATTAGCTGGTTAGATGATTTTAGGAATGCTTTCTGTGTATTAGGTATTATAGCTATCTTCCCACACACCAAAGACCAAGGGTGTTTAAAAGGATAAAAACAGAAGACAGTGAATAGGAAAGACAAAATTTGTTGTTTTTACTTACTTTTTTAATGATTTTTTAAAATCTTAGTGCAACTGTACAGTCAAAAGTTAGAAAGAAGAGATTCAGGAGATATAAAGTGCAAACTTGGGTTCTTTAGATGAGAAGGAACAGTAGGAAAATGTAATGAGAATTTGTTATTGCATATAAACAAATTCAGGGTTATTGCATTTTCTTATAATTTTTGCCATTTTCAACACTATACTTGCATGGAGTATAATTTAGGCAATGTAAATAAAATTTAACCCATTTAAGTCTTTCAGAAATAGCATGTTGTAAGATGTGTAATGCAACTTTTAAGCAGCACCATATGCAAGGTAATATTTACTGGATAATTAATAAATCAGTAGTAATCTGGATTTAGACAAGTAAAGAAAATCATCACTCTTCCCTAGTAAATATTGGCAAAGTTGTTCTTAGAATATATACCCAGAGAAATGTGGACACACACACACACACATACAGAGCTAAATGCGCAGACACTATACACTGTGTCTTCTTCACACTATACACTATTTTCTTCTCCAGAAAAACAGCCCTGTGCCATTGAAAAAGAAAAAGTAGTTCATTGTATTTCTTTCTAAAAGTAGTAAGGATAGTACGTGTTTGCTACGCAAGTATTAGGAAAAAAAGCAAAGTATAAACTAATACCATGTCCATCACCCATGGCTCCAACTTTCATATATATCCACTGTTAGTTTCAGCTGTTTTCCGTGCATTGTGTGTGGATGTGTTGGTCACATTCTATAAAAATCTTGACACTTCCATGCGGAATTCTCTAGTGCTCGAAGTTCCTTTCATTATGGATGAACTTCTTCTGACATTTCCAGATAATCCTTTATTGCTTCCTCGTTTCACGAAAGACAATGTAAACAGGCAGAAATATGATCATCTTCTCAAAAGTGTTTCACACTCATAAATGACAAAACCATCGCTAAAAAAAGGAGTCGTATGTACGAAGGAGATTGATGTCAAGGAATAAGGAGGAACCCCTTGTTTATGTCTCCACTTTGCTGCGACTTCTCCCATTATTCACACAGTTCCCCTCCTATCCTGACTAAAGACAACCCGGGAGGCAACTCTGAGGTCTGACAAACACAAAGAAAATTCTGAAGCCTCGGAAATCAATTATCTACTTTTGTTTGTGGAACTTGCAGAAATATGGATATTTACATATAACAAAATTTAGAAATGATGAAAGAATCAGTGATTTGGGTCTAAGGTCAGGACAGGGAAGGATGTGGCAGTGAAGTGGGCATAAAAGGGTAACATGAGGGACCCTTGTGCTGGTGAGATTTTCTGTGTCTTGTCTACATTTATTAATAAATAAATACCCTATTTTCTATATTACAGCACAGTTTTGCTAAGTGTTATGGTTGGCTAAAACTTAGTAAAAAAATGAGATCCCTTTTATTTCTTATAACTACATGAGAATCTATAATGATCTCAAAATTAAATGTTTAATAAATAGTAAAATTAGAAGGAAGAAGATCTAGAGTTCAGTTAAGTAGCAACTACAATGCAACTAAAGTTAACAATAATTTATTGTGCATTTCAAAATAACTAGAAGAATGGAATTAGAATGTTCCTACCACAAAGGAGTAATAAATGTATAAAATGATGAATATCCAAAACACCCTGACTTGATCATTACATGTTGTATGCTTGCATCAAAGTAGCCAAGTACTACCCTTGGCTCAGTGCCTGTAGCAGAGTGGTTACAGCACCAGCCACATATACCAAGGCTGGTGGATTTGAACCTGGCCCAGGCCAGCTAAACAATGACAACTGCAACAAAAAAATAGCGGGCGATTGTGTCGGGCACCTGTAGTCCCAGCTACTTGGGAGGCTGAGATAAGAGAATCACTTAAGCCCAAGAGATTGAGGTTGCTATGTGCTGTGACGCCATGGCACTTACCAAGGCGAGATAGTGAGACTCTGTCTCAAAAAAAAAATAAAATATATCACTACCCCATAAATGTGTACAGCTATTATGGATCCATAAAAACTAAAAACACAAAATTTAAAAATATATAGTTTTTATAGAAAAACCCTAAAATATAAATATACACATATCTGCTTTTTAGGAGTATACATTTTGATTCCAGCCATTCTTGCTTGTGTAGAGATTGTTTATGCTTAGTTTGATTTGCTATTTCACTTAATTTTAATAATATTGTATTATTTTTTAAAATATAGCAATAAGAGTGGTTGTTTCAGAAAGCAAGGTGGAGTGGAGTGGTTAATACTTAGGCATGGAAGTCAGATTGCCTGGTTTGAATCACCTCTATCATTTATAAACAGTGTGAGTTTGGTAAAGTTATTTAATCATTTCACGGCTCAGTTTGTTCATCTATTACAATGATGATAACACTAGGTATCTCATAGCATTGTTGTAAAAATCAGACAAATGAAAACATACAGGGTGTCCATAAAGTTCGTGTGCAATTTGCATAATGTGTATGACTTATAAGACACATTCTGTTCATAAAATACACAAAGTAAGAATAATGTATGTATTTACTGTGTTACGATGACAATGTTTGACAATGATGACAATACCGTATATCCTCATATGAAATTCACAAAAACCGGGTGGCACCAGTGGTTCAGTGAGTGGGCGCCGTCCTCATATACCGAGGGTGGTGGGTTCAAATCCGGCCCTGGCCAAACAGCAACAAAAAAGTAGCTGGACGATGTGGGGGGCACCTGGGGTCCCAGCTACTCAGGAGGCTGAGGCAGGAGAATTGCCTAAGCCTTAGAGTTGGAGGTTGCTGTGAGCTGTGATGCTGCAGCATTCTACCGAGGGGAACAAAGTGAGACTCTGTCTCTATCAAAAAAAAAGAAGAAATTCATGAAAACCTTCATTGTAGATACTCTGTTAGCCTCATTATGAATGGTAAAGAGGCTTAAGTTCCTTGTCTAGGGTCACAAAGCTTATAATGTTTTAAATCACTTTTTAAAAACATAGTCCAGAATTTTGTTTTGTTGTAATAAAATGTTATATTTTATTTGGCACATCAACAGCTGATTTTCTGGTTAAACAATAGTGATTTAGAAATGATACTGGAAATAAAAAATACTCAGAAGATTTTCTTCCTAGGTTTCCCCTATTTTTCACCTCTACTGGGCCTCAAATGGCATACTTCCTTTGGTATTTTGGTCATTTGGTTGTTAATTCTGAACAAACCCCAAGAGTGAAGAGGTGTATAAAAACAAAAGAGAGGAAGCCAGCCCAAAGTTCACTTTCGAAGTTTCAGAAATGTTGAGGTTTTGGGTTCAGTCCAATAAAGTGTGAAGATTCAGGTCAAATCTTATTTTATATAAAATGACTACTTTTGTTTTGAAACAATATAGTAGTTAGAATTGTGGCAGGTTCTGGTTTTAGTTAGCCTTTGAGGAAAAATGCTGAAATTAATCTTCTGGATGAAGAAAGGACACAGCAATTTACCATAGCTACTAAAACCAGGAACTTCCTGGGGGAATAAATAACTGGTAAACTGATTGTCACATCAAGTAAAGAGATTTTTTTTCTTGAGGGGGGTTGTATTATATATGTGGGAGTGGATATATGTTTGCATGCTTGCCAATTATATGTATATGTGAAAAATCATTGCAAATTTGGAAAATTACAATTATTCATCAAAGGAAAGATAGTATAGCATAGTTATTAAAAGTTAAAACCTTTAGTTCTTCAGTTAAAATCTTAGCTTTGCCTCCTAAAGATTTATGGCCTTGAGCTTTTGTTTCCTCATCTGTGAGAATGGTAATGTAATATTGGTTGCCTTATAAAGTGGTTTTGGAATGTAAAAAATGAATATCCGTTTCCTATACATAAAAAGGATGCCAAAAATGTATATGTATTTTAGGAAGAGAAAAGTCTGTATTAAAATTGTAACACTTAATACATAGTATACACCAGTAACAAAAGATGAATACAGGTCACATTTGACTTCTGCAATTATAAGAAGTGTTCAAAGTGGTTACCATCAGTGTCCAGAGCCTTGTAACTATGGCAAACTTCTGCTTGAGCAATACTGCACAGCCTCTCAGATCTCCCCCTGTGCACCTCCCACACGGTACCATGCGTTTCAAACTTACCACAAACACGTGCTGTTGTTACGTGTGTTGGGGGTTCTGTTGCATACTCACATCTCTATTGTCACTGTACTTCCACAGTATTCTCACATTTCAAATATCATTTCAAAATGGTCTTGCATTCCTCAGAATAACAACCATGCTTTCACCAATTTCTTTGTCCTGCCTGATGCACGATGCTGCTAGCATTCATTTAATTAATGCCATGTTTTGAGCAAATGTCATGCTACACATTGCTGCCATCATTCAATTTCAACTTTGACAAGCAATACATGGATAACCTTGCTTATAATGTGTATATGTTTTTTGGCACTCCATGTGTTTGTGTGTGTGTTCATGTGTGTATGTGTATGTGAATCAGGAATGCATTTGGCTGCAAGTAAAGCAGCCTATAATTATTTATTTCTAAATAGGGGTATGCATTTCTTTTTTCTTTTCTTTTCTTTTTTTTTGCATCAGAGCCTCAAGCTATCACCCAGAGTAGAGTGCTGTGCCATCACAGCTCACAGCAACCTCCAACTCCTGGGCTCAAGCGAGTCTCCTGCCTCTGTCTCCCAAGTAGCTGGGACTACAGGCTCCCACCACAATGCCTGGCTATTTCTTTGGTTGCAGCTGTCATTGTTTGGTGGGCCTGGGCTGGATTTGAATCCACTGGCTCAGGTGTATGTGGCTGGTGCCTTAGCTGCTTGAGCCATAGGCGTTGAGCCAAAGGGGTATACATTTCTTATGTAAAGTTTTGGGCTAAAATGTTGCTAGTGTTAAATTATTAACTAGCACTAACTAGTTATTAACTAATTATTAACTCACATCATTTGTGATTTCTCACATCATTTTTCTAATAGTTGCAAATCATCACATCTTCCTTCAAGTTAGGAAGAAATTAGAAAGGCAGTGAGTGCATCTCTTCAGGAAAGTTAAAGCTTTCTCAGAAGCCACACCCTCTAATAGGCTTTCCCAAATGCTTTTCAGGCTCCTTAAGATAAATAAAAATCCAAGTAATATTTTTATTTATCTGAGTCACATTACCACCCTTACCTAAAAGGTAATTTGCAATAGTCAGAACAGCCTGTCCCAAAATTGACATAATTGGCCTAACTCAATCATTATGTTGGGACTGGGTATACAGTCATCATAAACAAAATCACACAATTATTTTAGAAATTATGGGAAAACCATTACTGGGTAGGTGACAAATGCTGTTTCTCATTCCTGACGTCAGGGAACACAGCAAAAGAGAGAGTTCAGGTTAGTTAGGTGAAAGGGTCAAAGGAAGAAAGCTTTAAACAAAGTGATGATTGTGGATTAGCAGACACTTCAAAGACAAGACAGAGTCAGGGAAGACCTCAAACAAAACCAGATAGGAAAAAGTAAGATCCATAAGGGAAGTCAGAAGAGAGGAGAGAAAAAGCCCTAACAACTGAGAATGGGTAAATTTGGAGCGGTATGGAGGAGTCAGTTGATGGAGAGAATAGCTTATTAGTCTCCTCACTTAGCCCTACCTAACTGACCAAGCAATAAACTGTCAAGACTTAAAAATCTCAACACATTGGGAATATACATCATTTTTTCAGTCATTCACAGAGTATTTGCAAAAATGAAAAACCTCAATACATTTCAACAATAAGCCATACTGTTTAACCACAGTAAAAGTAAATATTAGCAACATGTATAAATGTACTCCACCTTAAGTATCAAACATATACATTTATATAGGTATCTTACATATAAGTATATATAAGTATGTTAAAATGTATACTTGTATAACAATTTCGTCAAAAGCAAATCACACCTGCAATTATAGGTTGTTTAGAAAATTAAAAATAATTTAGAGGCCTATATATCAAACCACAAGAGGTGTAGCTAGAAATTATTTTTAGAGGATGATTCTTTACTTTAAGGGCTCTCATTATTAATGAAGGTAATTAACGAATAAACCAAAAGTAATTGTTATTAAACAAGAAACCAAAGGGAATGAATGGAATTAACTGAACCAACCTGGAAAAGTTGGGGGGAAAAAGCAAGCAAAAAAAAAGCTGATGATAGGAAAACAGAAATGTTCCAAATTCAACTTAAGAAGTTTATATAATTACAAAGGAAGAAGAAATAGAGTTGGTTTTAAGAGCAACTTTTTTAGAGTTTATAAATTTAATGAATTTAACCAGCATAAAAATATGACTACATCTTAATGAAAATTATAATAAAACCTAAATAGATTAGTAACTATAGAGGACACTAAGAAAATTCTCAAAGAAATTTCCCATTGACAAGTTGTGAGGCCCATAGAGTTTCTTAAAGATCTTTCAAAAAAAAAAACCTCAAGAGACACAAATTCTTTAATCATTTAATATCTTTTATACAATAAAAGAAAAAGTCTAGAATTTCTGCTATTTCCAGAAAAAAAGGATGAATAAAAGACACAAGAAAAAAGAGAGAAGAATAAAGAAACTATTATTTACCTCACAAATACAGTAAAAAATACTTTTAGTAAGTGATTAGCAAATAGAATTCAACTATTCATTCAAAGCATGTCCATTATTAGGAAATTTATTAGTATAAATTATTATTATTATGCACCTAGCACAAAACAGAATAACCCAAATTAGCATGAATATTTCCTTTGTTTCTTTCAATATATTTGGTTACATTAAAAATTATATTTTTGCTAAAAAATACTTTTATATACTGAAAATATAAGCATATTTTCCAACAGGGTCAATAAATTTTATAGCAAGCCAATAATCATCATCATGTTTGTGTAACATTAGAAGGCTTACCTTATAAGTCAACTTAAAGTCAATAAAAAGACAATCATGCTTACGTATTTATCTTACTATGTTGAGAAAGAGCTAACCCATAAAATCAATGAAAATTTAACAAATGATGCAAATATTGGAATGGAAAATTGAATTATTTGATGATCCATCTGGAATACCAAGAGAATAGACATAAAACAGTTTTAATAGACAACATATAGAATATTATACATAGGAAAAAGAATTAAATGTCTAGTAGAAAGTTAATTAAGAAATGTCCAAGTTTTATCCAAAGGAAACAATTTAATTTCCTAAAGGGATTTTCAAATAGAAGACATGGCCAAAGAAAAATATACCTTTTACGTAGCTGTATAATTTTAATGTTATAAATATTGAGGTCTTCCTGAATTCAGTTGCACATTTAATTCCTCCCTGATTGAAAGTTAGTTCGTATTTAAGAATTTGAAAATATATCTGACATTTTATGGAATATATCTAGTCAAGAAAATTCTGGAAGAAAACATGAATTGGGAAAAATGAAGCCTCTCTACATGCCAAAGAGTTACTGTGTACGTTCATAGTATCCTGTTTCTTTCCAGGGCTCGTCATATTTTGCATGTATAAATTTACTTCTGAGATTATGCTATTATTCTTTACCTTCCCATTGACGTGTAAGCCTCAAAATGGCAGCAGCTATGTCTCTCTTTTGCTAATACTATCTAATATAAAGTCTTAAAAGTAATAGATTGCAATAAATATTTATTGACCAGATAAATGTATAAATATTTTCAAAATATTGAACTATAATAATAAAACCTGTCTATTGTCATGATTATAGATCAGGCAAGCCTATGGACCAGAACAAAATATATAGAAACTCACACAAATACATGCTTTTCTAAGTGTTTAATGTTCTATAGACATCATTGTAGATAAAACGAATTTTTCAGTAAGTGGCGTTAGAACACATGACTAATAATCAATAAACAAAATAAAGTTAGATCTTCACACATTACAGCAAAATCAATTCTAGTGGACTTAGTTTTTAAAATGTGAAAATAAATTAAAACTCTCAAGAACTGTGAAAAAATATAGAGATAGAGAAAGTCTCTCTTAATCTTGTTTTGCCTTATATTAACGCCGCTGAGCAGCACTAACTGGTATAAATACAGATGCCACCGATTCAAAAACTCTTCTTAAGATAACTTTCTGGAAGGAGGGCTGCAAGTTTAGAATCTGCATGGGTTAGGAACCTGCAAATTTTCTTCCTTAAAAGCTATAACTACCCACATGCCCTTGGAGGGCAAAAATGGGACATTCCCTGGAGGCTCATTCACATAACTTGTTTAAGGTCGTCCAACTTAAGGGTTTTTACTTCTCCTCAGATTGGTTTCTCTCTTTTAAATCCAGCCTCCAAAAAGCTTTTCATGGATTGAGCCAATTTCCTTTCAAATAGTCAAATGGCTAACAATAAATGGTTAGTTTAAGTAGGAGAGGCATATTTATACAACTGAATACTATGCAATCTGCAAAATGGCATGCCTCTATAGTAAGTGACATGAAATATCATTTATAATGTTTCAAGCTATAAAGTAAGTGGTTCTATTTTAAATTTAAATAAGATGTATTTATGTGAATAAATGTCCATTGAAAAATAATAAGCAAATCAGAGCAAAATAGTAATAAAGACTATTTTGATAGGGTTTCAAGATTTTAATGCTAATTCCTTTATTTTGATATTTTCATTTTTAAATTTCTTCATCAAATGATTACACATTACTTGTGTACTGCAAAATTTTCTTTAAAAGTTCAAAGAAATCTGTTCCCAATATTTTGATTCATTTATTTAATGAAATTTATTTAACTTATCATCATCAATACTATGTTATTTTGTCCTCTCACATAATATTAAAAAATATGTAATATGTCAACCGAAACTATATGTGGAGGGCTACTATTTTATTGATAAATCATGTATATCCCACATTAATAAATTTGATATAGCTTCTACTAAAATCTCAAGTATAGCAGTTAATATCTGAAAGAAAGTAAATATCTATTAATAGATTAAAGTACATGCTGGTGAGAACTAAGTATTTGTCGACTATCTACTATGTACCAATTACTTACTAGGTTCTTCACTAGCTACCTTTATATAATTATGGGAAAATCATGATGGGAAAAGGTGGAAAACCATTCCACTAATTTTATTAACTTTAATTATAAATTTATTATAAGTGCTGCAAAATTTAATCATGAGATCCTTGGAAGCCACAACAAAACATTATAATCACTGATAAAAAATGAAAAGTAAGCTCACAAATATGTTTTCTGGGGTAACTTTTTGTACCATGAACATTTAAGAAAAATTTTTATGTGGCATCTTGCATAGAGATGACTAAATAACATAATGAGTGATGTATCTAATAGTAGTTTCCTGCCAATGCTAAATACTTTTCATATAAGTAGGTTTTTTATGGACTTGGAATTAAAGCAAAAGTTAGCCAAAATATTTTCACAGAAAGCTAACTGGCTTAACCCTTTTATCATTAATGAATGACTAGCTCTGAGAACACCTTGGGGAATGAGTGGGCAATCTATATTTTGTTTCTCAAATGTATTTTTCCAACTGAATATTGGTATGAATTACATGGCTCTCTGTTCAAGTTTGAGCCTTTTGACTTGAGACACCACAATTCTGTGTAATTGATTAAAACAGGACTCAAAACCCACATGCCAGATGTTCAGATCCCATGGTCTAAAGTCTGCGATGACAAAGATTTTTGACTTGCATTCTTTTCCCACAGAACAAATGGTCCCTTATCCACATGGAGGAATCATTTTTCTCTCAGTGAAAGTTTTCAATGTGATCAGAAACCAAATGGAGACTAATAGTAGAATAGTAAATAGTAGAATTATTTTTAATTCAGAATATTCACATAGTAACAAGCTACATCTATTAATAATAACTAACATTTATTGCATTAACATGCCAGGAAACATGCTAAGTGCTTTACATATATTGTCTCATTTACTCCTCACATCCATCAGTGAAGTTGGGATATTTCCTCATTACTTCACAGATTGGAAAGTAAGACAAGTGCTTGAATTGTATAGTTAGCAAGGGTTGGCGCTGAAATGGAACCCAGGTTGTCTGTCGACAGCACTCAAGGCCTGACAATTTTGCTATCCCGCCTCTTGTAACCATTTATCTCCAATCTCCTGCCACCACCTTAGTTCAAGTCCTCATCACCTCTTGCCAGAGTTCTGAGCCAGAGACACCCTTCATAGGTGTACTGCCAAAATTTGAAATGCAAATCAGTTTCACGAACATTATATTTAGTTAGAAGATATCTTTTTTTTTTTTATTTTTGGGTCCACAGAATGTTCTTACAAATTTATCAGAGTTTCACATTTAAAAAATGTCATGATTTTTACGTTTTTGTTTAACTACGAAAGAAAGGCCAGAAAGAAGAAAATTCACATTTATTGAGCCCCTAATATATACTAGAAAATATTGATTTGAATATGAACCTTCAAAACATCCCTGGTAAGAGACCCTGAGACAGTTACCTGTTGAGTGCCTCTTCTGAGACTCAGGCTATGCTTAGTACTTTGTGTGTATGCTAGTTTATACACAAAATGTGGGAGTATGCCCTATCATCTAAGAGTGCTTCGGAGTTTAGGAAGTAAGATGAGGGAAAAATGTAGTTGGTTATTGTTCCAACCTCTCAGGGATTGAACAAGTAAAACATTGGTGAGCCTAGGTTCTCAACCAATTGACTTTTATTTATTTATTTATTTTATTTTTGTGTGGGGGAGGGCTATTATAAGTAGTATTTCTTTTTTTTATTAAATCATAAGTATGTACATTAGTGCAATCATGGGGCACAATGTGTTGACTTCATATACAATCTGAAATATTTTCATCAAACTGTTTAATATAGTCTTCATGGCCTTATAATCACTATATGAAGACATTTACAATCTGCATTTAGTAAGTTTCACTCGCAACCTTCTTCTTCATCTTAAAATTTTTCATAGTGAACCCTTGAGAGTCATACCTTGATATTCTGTTTCTGAGAAAAGATTGTGTTTTACTTAGTCCATGATTTGTGAACATTGGGTTTGCTTGTCTTTTGTCAAGGAGACTTTCGTCATCCTTACTTCTTTTTTTTTT
>CAUYON010125591.1:0-59875 GCA_963573935.1 Arctocebus calabarensis
TCTTTATACAGTGATCAAGGAAATGCCATGAAGGATATCTGTAACAGTATGATCAAAATATTTCTGAATGTATATGAATCGTGCCCTGTGATTGCACCAATGTACATAATTATGATTCAATAAAATTATTTAAAAAAAAAAGATTAAATTCTTTATTTCTTTAAGAATTCTCCATACTTTGGTTCAGGGCCACTGGTTTCGGTGCCAGCCACATACACTAAGGGTGGTGAGTTTGACCCCGGCCCAGGCCACCTAAGCAACTATGACAACTGCAAAAATAAAAACAGCCAAGGGCAGTGCCCGTGGCTCAGTGGGTAGGGCACCGGACCCATGTACTAAAGGTGGTGGGTTCAAACCCAGCCCTGGACAAACTGCAATAAAATAAAATAATATAATACAATACAATACAATACATAACATAAAATAAAATAAATACAATACAATAAATAAAATAAAATAAAAACAATGCAATACAATACAATACAATACAAGCATTGTGGTGGGCACCTGTGGTCCCAGCTACTGGGAGGCTGAGGCAAGAGAATTGCTTGGGCTCAAGAGTTTGAGATTGCTGTGAGTGACACTCTACTGTGGGTGACACAGTAGGACTATGTCTCAAAATAAATAAAAAATAAAATAATAAAAATTAAGAATTCTCTGTACTTCTTTCCATAAAGATTTTGTTAGTTTATAATCCCACCAGCAGTGTAGGAGTGATCCTTTGTCTCCACATCCAACCTCAGCACCTCCAGATTTGGGACTTTGTGATGTGGGCTTACCTTACTGGAGTTTTGTGATATCTGAGTGGTTTTGTTTTGCATTTGTCCAGTGGTTACAGACAAGGAGCATTTTTTCATATGTTTTTTGGCCATTTGTTTGGCATCTTCAGAAAAGTTTCTCTTCATGTCTCTTGCCAACTTATAAATAAGTTTGTTTGTTCTTTTCTTGCTAATTAATTTGAGTTCTCTGTAGATTCTGGTTATCATACCTTTGACAGATTCATAACATGAATAAACCTCCCATCCAAAGGCTAACTCTTTGCTTTGGATGTGATACCTTCTGTGGTGCAGAAGCTTAAGAGCTCAATCAAAATGCATTTTTAAATGGTCTTTATTATTAAATCATAGCTGTGTACAACAGTGAAATCAAGGGGTACAATGTGCTGGTTTCATATACAATCTTAACTATTTTCATAAAATTGATTAACATAGCCTTCCTGGCATTTTCTCAGTTATTACATGAAGACATTTGTATTCTGCATTTAGTAAGGTTCGCCTGTACCCTTCCAAGATGCACCGTAGGTGTGGGACCCCACCAATTACCCTCCCTCCACTCCAACAGCCCCCTCCCCTCCCTACCCTTGTCTCTTTCCCCATATTCTTGTACTATAGTTAGGTTTTACCCTTCATGCGAAAGTTATAAATTAGCTTCATAGTAGGGATGAGTACATTGGATATTTTTTCTTCCATTCTTGAGATACCTTGCTAAAAAGAATATGTTCCAGCTCCATCCATGAAAGAGGTAAACTCTCCATCTTTTTTAAGGCTGTGTAATATTCCATGGTATACATTACCACAGTTTATTAATCCATTCGTGGATCGATGGGCACTTGGGTTTCTTCCATAACTTAGCAATTATGAATTGGACTGCAATGAACATTCTGGTACAGATGTCTTTGTTACAATGTGATTTTTGGTCTTCTGGGTATATACCTGGTAAAAGAATTATAGGATCAAATGGCAGGTCAATTTTTAGATCTCTAAGTACTCCCCAAAAATCCTTCCAAAAGGAATGTATTAGTGTGCATTCCCACCGCAGTGTAGAAGTGTTCCCTTTTCTCCACATCCATGCCAACATCTCTAGGTTTGGGATTTAGTTATGTGGGCCAATCTTACTGGAGTTAGGTGATATCTCAAAGTAGTTTATATTTGCATTTCTCTGATGAATAAGGATGGTGAGCATTTTTTCACACGTCTGCAGGCTGTGCACCTGTCTTCTTTAGAGAAGTCTCTCTTCAAGTCTTTTGCCCATCCTGAGATGGGATCACTTGTTCTTTTCTTGCTAATATGTTTGAATTCTCTGTGGATTCTGATTGTTAAACCTTTGTCGGAGGCATAACCTGCAAATGTTTTCTCCCATTCTGAGGGCTATCTGCTTGTTAAGTTTACTATGTTCTTGGCTGTACAGAAGCTCTTTAGTTTGATCAGGTCCCAGTGGTGTATCTTTGATACTGCTTCAATTGCCTAGGGAGTCCTCCTCATAAAATATTCACCCAAGCTGATTCCTTTAAGAGTGTTCCTTGCACTTTCCTCTAAAATTTTTATAGTTTCATGTCTTAAGTTTAAGTCTTTAATCCAGTGAGAGTCTATCTTAGTTAATGGTGAGAGGTGTGGGTCCAGTTTCAGCCTTTTACAGGTCACTAGCCTGTTCACCCAGCACCATTTGTTAAATAGAGTCTTTTCCCCACTCAAAGTTTTTAATTGGCTTGTCAAAGATCAAGTAATGGTAAGTAGCAGGATTCATCTCTTGGTTTTCTGTTCTCTTCCAAACATCTACCTCTCTGTTTTTGTGCCAGTATCATGCTGTTTTGATCACTATTGATTTATAGTAGAGTCTTAGGTCTGGTAGCATGATTCCTCCTGCTTTGTTTTTATTTCTGAGTAATGTCTTGGCTATTAGAGGGTTTTTATGATTCTATATAAAATGAAGTATTATTTTTTCAAGATCTTTAAAATATTACAGTGGAGCTTTAATAGGAATTGCATTAAAATTATATATTGCTTTGAATAGTATAGGCATTTTAACAATATTGATTCTTCTCAGCCATGCGCATGGTATGTTTTTCCATTTGTTACCATTTTCAGCTATTTCATTTCTTAAAGTTTCATAGTTCTCTTTATAGCGATCTTTCACATCCTTTGTTAGGTAAACTCCCAAATATTTCATCTTCTTTGGTACTACTGTGAAGGAAATGGAGACCTTGACTTTTTTCCAGCTTGGCTATTGTTGGTATATATAAAGGATACAGATTTAAGGGTGTTGATTTTGTAGCCTGAGACATTGCAATATTCCGTGATCACTTATGGATGTTTTGTAGTAGAATCCCTGGTGTTTTACAGATATACAATCATATCATCTGCAAAGAGAGAAAGTTTGATCTCTTCTGACCCTATGTGGGTACGCTTGATTGCCTTTTCTTCCCTGATTGCAATGGCTAAAACTTCCATTACAATGTTGAAGAGCAGAGGAGATAATGGGCAACCTTTGCCTGGTTTCTGATATAAGTGGAAATGCCTTCAATTTAACTCCATTCAATACAATATTGACTGTGGGTTTGCTGTAGATGACCTCTATTAGTTTAAGAAATGTCCCTTCTATACCAATTATTTTAAGTGTTCTAATCATGAACGGATGCTGGATATTGTCAAAACCTTTTTCTGCATCAATTGAGAGAAACATATGGTCTTTATTTTTTAATTTGTTTATATGCTGAATTACATTTATAGATTTACGTATATTGAACCAACCTTGAGATACTTGAACAAAGCCCACTTGGTCATAGTGTAGAAATTTGTTTGATGTGTTGCTGGATTCTGTTTGCTAGGATCTTGTTGAATAATTTTGCATTAATATTCATTAGTGATATTGGTCTATAATTTTCTTTTCTTGTTGAGTCTTTCCCTGGTTTAGGGATCAAGGTGATGTTTGCTTCATAGAATGTATTGGGTAGTATTCCTTCTTTATCTCTATTTTGGAAGAGGTTTAGTAATATAGATACTAGTTCCTCTTTAAAGGTTTGATAGAATTCTGACGTGAAGCCATCTGGCTCTGGGCTTTTATTTTATGGAGATTTTGTATTGTTGATATTATTTCAGAACTTGATATAGGCCTGTTCAACATTTCCACTTGGTTTTGTCTAAGTTTTTGTAGGTGGTGTGCTTCCAAGCATTGGTCGATTTCCTTCAGATTTTCATATTTCTGAGAGTAAAGTTTCTTATAGTATTCATTGAGGAATTTTTGGATTAATGAGGGGTGAGTTGTTATTTCGTCTTTACCATTTCTGATTGAAAAATTAGAGATTTTACTCTTTTTTTCCTGGTTAAGTTAGCCAAAGGATTATCTATCTAATTGACTTTTTCAAAATACCACCTTTTTGATTTATTGAACTGTTCTATAATTTGTTTGTTTTCAATTTCATTTAATTCTGCTCTAATTTCTGTTATTTCTTTTCTTCTGCTGGGTTTGAGGTTGGAATCTTCTTCCTTCTTTAGTTGCTTGAGATGTCCCATTAAGTTGTTAACTTCCTCCCTTTCTGTTTTCTTGAAGAAGGCTCGCAGTGGTATAAATTTCCCTCTTAGGACTGCCTTTGTAGTATCCCAGATGTTCTGATAATTCATGTCTTCATTGTCATTTTGTTCCAAAAAATTTAGTAATTTCCTTCTTAATCTCATCTATGATCCATGTGTCCTTCAGCATGAGGTTATTTAGCTTCCATGTTTTTGTATGAGTTTGTAGATTCCTGTTATTGAGTTCAACTTTTATTCCATAGTGGTTTGAGATGATACAAAGAATATTTATATTCCTTTTAAATTTTCTGAGATTAGACTTATGGCCTAAGATGTGTTCAATTTTGAAGTATGTTCCATGGGCTGATGAGAAGAATGTGTATTCAATTGTATTAGGATGAAATATTCTGTAGATGTCTGTTAAATCGAGATGATGAATGGTTAAGTTTAAATCTAAAATTTCTTTACTTAGCTTCTTCTTAGAGGATCTATCCAACACTGCTAAAGGAGTATTAAAATCTCCAACCACTATGGAGGTGGAGGAAATCAAGTTACTCATGTCTATTAGAGTTTTTCTTATAAATTGTTGTGCATTCTGGTTGGGTGCATAAATATTAGTATTTGAAATCTCATCATATAGAGTATTACCTTTAAGAAATCTGAAATGTCCATCTTTATCCTTCCTTACTTTGGTTGGTTTAAAGCCTATTGTGTCTGCAAATAAGATTGTAACACCTTCTTTTTTCTGTTTTCTATTTGCCTGGAATATAGATGACCATCCCTTCTTCTTGAGTCTAATTTTTTTTCTTTTACGTTAAGATGAGATTCTTGTATGCAGCAGGTATCTGGCCTGAGTATTTGTATCCAGTCAGTCAACCCCTCTTTAGAGGACAATTTAAAACATTCACATTACTTGAAAATACTGATAATTGTTTAGAAAATCTAGTGGACATTTGGAATTTGATAAAAAGTTTCTGGATGAGTTTCCTTTTGTGTTGGAGGATTACCGTGGCCATTATGGAGGATACGTCTGAGAATAACCTGGAGAGCTGATTTGGTTATAGCAAATTTCTTCAACATGTGGATCTCATTAAAGTACTTAATTTCTCCATCATAAATGAAACTCAGTTTGGCTGAATACAGGATCCTGGATTGAAAGTTATTTTATTTTAGGAGATTAAAAACCAATGACCATTCTCTTCTAGCTTGAAAGTTTTGATCAGAGAGAACTGCAGTTATTCTAATATTCTTCCCCTTGTAGGTTATCGATTGCTTGCATCTGGTTGCTTTCAAAATTTTCTCCTTCATATTAACTTTAGTGAACTTAATTATGATGTTCCTGTGGGATGTCTTATTCAGGTTGAGTCATGCTGGGGTTCTGATTCTGTCTGCAATCTGAGTTTCAGAATTTCTTGGCATGTCTGGAAAGTTTTCTTTCATAATCTCAAAAATAAGAGACTCTGTGTTCATCGCTTTTGGGGATCCCTATGAGGCAAACATTGGTTTTCTTCGACTTATCCCAGATTTCTCGGAGAGAGTGATCTGTTTTTGCCTTCCATTTCTCTTGCTCTTTGGAGGTTTGAGCACGTTCAAAAGCTTTGTCTTCCATGTCATAAATCCTTTCTTCTGCTTGTTCCATTATGTTACTGATTTTACTGAATTTCTCAGATCTTTAAGGGCTGCTACTTCTTGTCTCAATGTTTCAAAATTGTTGGTCATTTTGTCTTTGAATTTGTTGAATTCTTGAGACATCTTTTCAGTCATCTTTTGAATTACTGCTTGAAATTCTAATTCCATCTTTTCCTCTATTCTGCTGATGTTATTTGCAATCCAGATTCTAAATTTGATTTCAGACATCTCAGCCATTTGCCTATGCAGACCTTGTGCTGTGTCTGCCTTGTCATTACTTGGAGGGGTTGGTCTACTCTGATTATTCATATTGCCAGAGTTTTTCTGTTGATTCCACCCCATGATTATTTTTCACTATTGTGTCTGGCCCTTCAAGTTGTGAGAGCAGGGCCGTGTGGTTGTCTGGGAAGTTTCTGGCTGGCAGTTGTGGGTGAGTCCCTGGCAGAAAGCAGACCTACAGAAGCCCAGCAAGTGTGGGATGCAGGGCCAGGCGGTTGCCAGGGGAGTTCCTGGCTCAGGGCAGGCCTGCAGAGGCCTGGCAGTCGCCAGTGGAGTCCCTGGCAGAAGGCTGGACTGCAGAAGACCCATGGGTGCCAGGGGGAGTTCCGCACAGTCACCAGGACTGTCCTTGGCCAGTGGTGGACCTGCGGGGGTCCTGCAAGTGCCAGGCAGAGGCCCGCACAATCTCCAGGGGATTTCCTGGCCAGGGACAGATCTGTGGAGGCCTGACAGTTTCTGGCAGAATCTCTAGCAGACAGCAGGCCTGCAGAAGCCTGGTGAGCATGGGGCACAGGGCCAGGTGGTCACCAGGGGAGTTCCTTGCCTGGGGTGGGCCTGCTGAGGCCTGACGGTTGCAGTTGGAGTTACTAGCAGAAGGCAGGCCTGGGGAAGCCCTGCAGGCTTCGGCACTGGGTGGCACGGTCGCCAGGGGATTTACTGCCCAGGGGCAGAGCTGCAGGGGCTCTGCAGGTGTCAGGCAGAGGCCTGCATGGTTACCAGGAGAGTTTCTGCCTGGTGGCAAACCTGCCAATTTCTGGTAGTCGATGGCAGAGTCTCTAGCAGATGGTGGACCTGCAGAAGCCCAGCAAGCATGAGCACAGGGCCAGGCAGTTGCTAGGGAATTTCCTGGCTGTGGGCCTCCCTGCAGAGGCCTGACGGTTGCAGGAAGAGTTCCTGGCAAAAGGCAGACCTGCAAAAGCCCTGCAGGCTTGGGGTACAGGGCTGCACGGTCACCAGGGGATTTACTGACCAGGGCAGACCCGAGGGAGCCTTGCTGGTGCCAGGCAGAGACTTGCACAATTGCCAGGGGAGTTCCTCGTTGGGGGCTGACCTGCAGAGGCCTGGCAGTCACCAGCACAGATTCTAGCAGACAGCAGGCCTGGGGAAGTCTGGCAAGCATGGACGCAGGGCCAGGCAGTTGCCGGGGGAATTTCTGGGCAGTGGACTGTCATGCAAAGACCTGGCGGTTGTAGGTGGAGTTCCTGGCAGAAGGCAGGCCTGCGGAAGCCCTGCAGGCTCAGGGCACAGGGCCGCACAGTCTCCAGGGGATTTACTGGACAGGGGTAGACCTGCGGAGGCCCTGCGGTTGCCAGGTGGAGGCCTGCACAGTCGCTGGGGGAGTTCCTGGCCAGCAGAAGACCTGAGGAGACCTGGTGGTTGCTGGTAGAGTTTTTAGCAGACGACAGGCCTGCGGAAGCTCAGCAAGGATGGGGTGCAAGTCCAGGCAGCTGCTAGGGGAATTCCTGGCCAGAGGGTAGGCCTGCAGAGGCCTGGGAGTTGTAGGCGGAGTTCCTGGAAGAAGGCAGGCCTGCGGAAGCCCTGAAGGCTTGGGGCACAGGGCCACACAGTCGCCAGGGGATTTACTGGCCAGGGGTGGACCTGCGAGGTCTCTGCAGATGCCAGGTGGAGGTCCGCGCGGTCACCAGGGGATTTCCTGTCCGGGGGCAGACTTGTGGATGTCTGGCGGTCGCTGTCAGAGTTTCTAGCAGACAGCAGACCTGCGGAAGCCTGGCAAGCACGGGGCACAGGGCCAGGCACTTGCCTGTGGCTTCCCTGGTCCGAGGGAGGGAGGCTCACTGTGGACCCCTGGATTCTTTTCCCAGTGGGGCACTTGTTCTGGCAGGTAGGGGTGGGGGCGCTGCTCAGGGACCTCCTTCCTCAGTCTCGGCGAGGGTTAGGCTTCTGGTTCGTCAGGTAAGGGGGTAAGGGTGTACAGTAAGTTCAGAATGGTGGGGACTACTTTATTTCAGTTTTTCTGCCTAGCAATTGAGTTATCAGAGTCACACCAGGGTGCTCAGGGGAAGCACACACCACTTCCCACAGCACTCTTCCATGGGGTGAGACAAGAGGTCCACAGTTCACCACTTGTCTGTAGAAAACCCGCAGGAGCAAAAGAGGAGACAAAAAAGAAAGGCAACAGAAAAGCAAGAAACTCAGATTTCTTGGGGGAGGGACAGACACTCTTCCTTTCAGATGAAATTTGTACCTGAAGCTTGCTTTCTTGGGGTCACAGCCTGTCTCAGCAGAGGTGACCCACAAAAATCACTTCTCTCTCTTGGCTGGGCTCCCAGTATTCAGCTTAATTGTGCAGTTTCTGTAGCTTATCTTCCCTTTTGGATAGGAACTTTTTTGGAAGCTGCTTCCAGTCAGCCATCTTGCTCCGCCCCCTCCCAACCCATCTATTCTTCACAACAGAATAGATAGGTGTGATGGAGTTTTGGGCATCTCACTTGTCAGAAATCCTGAGCTTATTTTTATCCCTTTCACAATTGTGCAAACTTGGCTTTGTTCTTTAAGTTCTGGATGTGTTTACATTGTTGAAGGACCATCACACTGCTCCTTAGAAAGAAGCTGGTTCCACTTACTTCATGTATATCTACTCTAGTTGTGGCAAATTTCCTCAACATTTGGATGTTAGTGAAATATTTGATTTCTCCATCACAAATGATATTCACTTGAACACAGTACATAATATGTTTAAGAATGTTACAGTTCACTGGCTCCTGTGACTCAGTGGGAGGGCTCTGTCCCCATATATCGATGGTGGCTTGCTCAAAACTGGCTCTGGCCAAACAGTGACAAAAAATAGCCAAGTGTTGTCGCAGGCACCTGTAGTCCTAGCTACTCAGGAGTCTGAGGCAAGAGAATCGCTTAAGTCCAAGAGTTGGAGGTTGCTGTGTTCTGTGACGCCATCGCACTCTACCAAGGGTGACAAAGTGAGACTCTGTCTCAAAAAAAAAAAAAATATATATATATATTTTACAAACCTATGACCATCGTTCTCTGGCTTGAAAATTTCAGCTGAAAAATCTGTGGTGAAATTTTTTCCTTTGTCGGTAAGAGTTTTCTTATACCTGGCTGCCTGCAGGATTTTCTCCTTCATATTAACTTTGGCAAAGTTAATTACAATGTGTCTAGGTGTTGCTTTGTTTGCATGGAATGGTGCTTGGCTTCTGATACACTCTTCTCTGAATTTCTTTGTCTCATGCAACACTTGGGAAATTCTATAACATAATGTCTTGGAGTAGCACCTCCATGATGTTCAACTTATCCTTTTCTCCTTCAGGAATCCCTATCATTTGGAACTTTGTTCTTTTGGAATAATCTCCTAACTCTCTCAGGGAGATTTTAATGACCAGGATATTTCAAATGTCTTGTCTTCAGTTTCTGAAATGTGTCTGCTCCATGTTCTACTCTATTTCTGATGGTCTCTACTATGTTTTAAAGCTCCTAAGATCTTTTTAAAGTACGTAAGCCTTCATATATCATTCCTTATGTCCATATACTTGGTGACTTTTTCTTTGAATTCATCAATTTCCTGAGAAAACTTTTGGCCTATTTTGTAGATTTATACTTCTATCCTCTTCTCAATTTTAATCATTTTATTTGCTGTCAATCTTCTGAGTTCTTTCTCTGGTATTACAGTAATTTCTCTATGGAGGGTATTTTCAGTTGAATCTCTTTTGTGATTTCTTTGAGTGTTGATCTACTCTCATTTTTCATGAGAAAATGAAAAATTTTCAGAGTTGTCAGAGTTCTGCTAGCTCTTCCCCTTGATTGTTTGTAGCTTTTAAAGCATATATGAATTTTGCAGGGCATGGTTCTCACACCTGTAATCCCAGCACTGTGGGGGGCTGAGGTGTGAGGATTGCTTGAGCCCAGGAGTTTGAGGCTTGTCTGAGTGAGAGTGAGTCTCTGACTCATGAAAAAAAATGGAAAAACCCAGTTGGGCGCTGTGGCGAGTGCCTGTAATCTCAGCAACTTCAGAGGTTGAGGCAGCAGGATGCCCACAGCCAAAGTCTGAGATTGCAGTGAACTACAATGCCACTGAACTCTGCTCAGGGCATAGGGTAGAACTCTGTCTCAACAACAGCAAAAAAAGAAAGAAAGAAAGAAAGAAAGAAAGAAAGAAAGAAAGAAAGAAAGAAAGAAAGAAAGAAAGAAAGAAAGAGAAAAGTAATTTTCCTTTTTTATTTAAAATAATATGATGTCCTTGAATACTCAGCAATAACATACTTGGGGGTCCTTAGGAAACACTGTAGCATCCTCTTTGGCTATTAAACATGGAAGGATGTAATGGGATCAGGTGGCCCCTGGAACTGGAGCTAATGACCCCTTCTCTAATGAGCTGAAGCTTGTGATTGTGTCCTTTCCCGTACAGCAACACAAAGGTCCCTTTTAGAGGTGTAGCCAGAGTCTCTGAGGGCCTACTTTATTAGGTAGCACAGCCTCCGTCTGTGTTGATGTCAGCCTGCCCTCTACTCAATCATAAGGATTCTCATCATTTCACCGGAATCTTTGCCACTGAAAGATAAGCATACCAAAGGCTCCAACTCTCAGCAGCAATAGCTAGAGGAGGTGAAATTGCAGACAGATCTGCTGAATCCATCCCTTACCACTAGTAACGTCACCACCCTCCACTCCTAAAACTAAGTGAAACAAGTATTGTACCTGTTTGCCCTGAAAGTGGAGAACATGAATCCATGATGTCTCTGGGAGAGTTCCAGTCTAACTCTCAGGCAGCACAAAAAACACTCACTCACAGGAGTTCTGAGAGTCCCCAAAACTCTGATATGTCTGAGAGTTCCCTTGGGGCTGAACAATGGTCTTTCCTATTGGGAATGAGGGTTAGAAATTTCACCCCTCTTCTCGCCAAAGTGCGAACTGCAGTGCCACTATTTCTGCCCACCAGCTCTGTGTTCCACACAATGCTCAGGATTTTCAGTTAACTTAAAAAACACTGTCTGCTGCAGGGGACAGTCTGCCTGGTGAATTGCAGAGAGATTATTTGTTCACTTTTGTGCCAAGCTGGATGGAGCCTGTGCTCACATGTGGAACTGCCCTGGTGTAGTAGCACTAGTCCTCAGCTCTCTTCTCTTTGATTTGGTGAGAGGTCCTTTGTTCTCTTCTCACTGCTGAAAGACTGCTAAGGACCTCCTTGTTGTGGGAGGGATCTCCAGTCCCCTTGGCAATAGGTGCCTTTGAACTCATCTCCATACCTGATCTTTGTTTTCTTTCTCTTTCTTAGGCTCTCAGCTGATCTCAATGAATATGATGTACAACTCACTTTCTTCCCGCTGTGCTCAGATCCCCACCTTTGGGTTCTCCAAGTCCATTTCAGTCCAACCTCTATCCCTCTGGAAGGAGCCTCTGGTGAAACATTCTTTTTGTCAGCCATCTTGACTCCTCAATTTCCATGACATTTTTCTACCACATAGCTGAACCGTGTTTCGATTGAAAGATATTTTGGTAGTTTCCAGTTTGGCTCTAGTACGAATAACATTTTAGTTTTTAAAACAAAGTCATTCATATAACTGTATCTTTTGCTACACCAAATAATATTCATATGTTCTAGAGAGTAGGACATGGGTATATCCTTTTATAGGCCTACCACTCATTCCACTACAATAACCTAGGAAAATATATTCTCTGAATGAAAGCAACTTTGACAATTTTACCATTTCTAACTTTAACTAGTATAACATTCTCATTTATAGTGTTTTTACTTGTTATTGAATCTTACTGTGTTATTAATATTGTTATTCTTAGAGAATTTAGTTCTTATAATACTAAGTTTTAAACTTTTGCATAGTGTATGATAGGTGATAACATTCTGTGGCAACAATAACCTCATTGTTTTTGGTGTTGTTGTTGTTGTTGTTACTTTGTTTGTTTTTTGTGGGGCATAATCTGGCTGTGTCACCCAGGCTAGAGTATAGTCGCATTATATAGCTTACTGAAACCTCTAACTCCTGGGCTCAAGTAGTCCTCCTGCTACATCCTCTCATGCAGCAGGGAGTATAGACACATGCCACTTTACATGGCTGAGTTTTTCTATGTGTTGTAGAGAAGGGGTCCCATTCCTATTCCAGCTGGTCTAGAAATCTTGGCCTTAAGTTATTCTCCAGCCTTGGCCTCACGTAATTCTAAGATTGTAGGCATGAGTCCCCATTCCTGGCTCTCTAATTAATTTTTGATATGGATTGTCGACGTGGCTATCTTCTGAATACTTAGAATGATCATTATCAAGCAAGATGTTTTTCATTATGGGAAAAATGCACACAGCAAACTTTTTTCATATTAACCAATTCAACCATTAATTCAGTGAATTTAAGTATTTTAAAGCATTTTGCAACTTGCACCACTATCCATTTCTGGAAATTGTTCACCATCCTGAGCAGAACTCTATACTCATTGAACAATAACTCTCTACTACTACTTCTCTCAGACTCTGGTGTGCATTATTCTACTTGTGTATTTACGACATTGCCTTTTCTGGTTATCTTCTAATAGTGAAATCATAGAACATTCATCCATTTGTGTTTGGCATATTTCACTTAACATAAGTGAAACAGATCTAGAGCCAAGTGCTAATGAAATCAAGATATGCTTTGTCTGTAGATCATCATGCTAACAAACCCTTATTAGCATCAACCAATAGAGAATACCTGTTAATCAAAATACCATATTACTATAATTTAAATCTAAAACAAAAGTCACTTACACCTTCTAAACCAATAATTAGTAAAATGACATCAGAGCAGAAGTAAATAAAACTGACAGAGGTATCACTTATGGCCATTAAGGTTCCAGGTAATCAGCTGAAGGCCCATATCCAAAAGCAAATGTTTTCTTTTTTTTTTTATTGAATCATAACTGTGTAAAATAATTCAATCATGAAGTACAGTGTGCAGACTTCATATACAATCTGAGATAATTTCATCTGCCTTTTTGACAAAATATTCGTGAGATTTTCTCATTTACTGTGTGAAAACATTTGTGTTCTGCATTTAGTAATTTTCTCCTGACCCTTCAAAGATGCAACTCAAGTATGATCTCACCCTTTATCCTCTCTTCCCCCACTTCTCCCTTCCCTTCCCTCCCTCTCCCTTTTCCCTGTATTCTTGTGCAATAACTGGGTTATAACCTTCACATGAAAGATATAAATTTGCTTCATATTAGGGGTTTATACATTGGATATATTTTTTTCCATTCTTGAGATAATTTGCTGAGGAGAATATGTTCCAGCTCCATCCATGTAAATATGAAAGAGGTAAAGTCACCATCTTTCTTTAAGGCTGCATAATATTCCATGGTATACAAGTACCACAATTTATTAATCCATTTGTGGATCAATGGGCACTTGGGCTTCTTCCATGACTTAGCAATTATGAATTGGGCTACAGTGAACATTCTGGTACAGATGTCTTTGTTATAATGTGAATTTTGGTCTTCTGGGTATATACCTAGATCAGGATTTCTTTTTGCTGCATTTTGTGTCCTTTATTGGGGGATTTTTTTACAGTTGTCTTTATACAATTGTATTAAATTTACTGCTTCGAATTTCTTTGGACTTAAAAGTACAGTTAACAAACCCTTCTAGAATAGTTTTAAAAACAAGAATAAATAAGTAATGTGAGGACATAAAAAAAAAAATAGTAGATTTTATTTTTTGTCCCATCTAACTTTTGTATGGATTTGTGCCAAGTTCTAAAGGTATTTGTTTTCTCCTTTGCATCCTTCACTTTAGTTGTTTGGATTATTTCAGTAGGTAATAAGCACGTAAGTGTTTTATTATGACTTGAAAAAATTATTGCTTGCTTGAGAGCAAATGGAGGATTTCTGTCAGCTCATTATATGTCTTAAATCTCTAAGAGGCCAGAGCAATAGGATGTTCTCCTAGACTGGTCTCCAGGCAACAAGGTTTCCAGGCAGACACTGCTGTGGGCTACGGACACAAAAGTGAACAGAAATAAGATGAGATGGTAAATTTGGAAAACAGAAGAGCCACACACACACACACACACACACACGAATGCTTTAGTGTCTTGGAGAGAAGAATTAACAGGAAAATTGTCAATCTATACTTAGTCTGTTAAATTAAACTATGAGATTTTTAGTTATTTATTCAGGGTTTTTTAAATAACATTTGAATTTTTACCAATAAGTTATTGGTAAAATAGCATATTCTTTGAATAGAATTTTGATTTAATTTCAATCATATACCTCAAATTGCTATTTTCTTCTTTAAAGAATGAAAGAAGTGCTAAGAAGGGTAAAACAAATATTTGCAAGTATGTCCCCCACTCAGGAACAGATCCCAAATTAGCTCACTAATATCCTAGATAAATGAAGTCTGTATATATTCTCCTCTTTATAATAGCATTTCCAAGTGCTTTAATGGTGTTAAAATCACTCTCGTGAAATTAGAGTTGTTGTCATAGAGACTGTTTTGTGAACTCGGCGCAGTTCTAAAATTGAGCCTTGTGAAAAAAAGAAAAAATAACACTACAAGTTCCAATCACTTTTAGTTTCCTTGTCCAACCTAGCTCCAGAATCAAGTATAAAATGGTTACTTTTGACTACAGCAAATACATTCATATCACATCTATAGGTCACAACAAAAAGTTTTGTCAAAAATAAAGTAGCATGTGTGAATAAGGAATAAAAAAATAATAATTTACTGTCAAAAATATTCATTTATAAGAGTAGAGTACCACCTGTTTCACACACGGTATTAAAGATAATAGAACTTAAATGAAATGTTTTTTCTTTAATATGACCTATAACTCACTGGTATATTACAACACAGAGACAAACAACTTGAAATAGAAAATATTTTTGGAGTTAAATATATTACAACTGGATTTATGAACACCTGGTTATATATATACAAAGAATCAAAGTCCTCTATGAGAAGAAACAGACATTGGCATTGTTGAGGGTCAGGGGTCCCGGTTCCCCAACCCCAGTTGGCCTGGTTCAGTTACTCAAGTGAACTAAAACATTCGACCAAGGCATGGTGGCAATTGAAAGTAAAAAGGAACAGGAACAGAAAATAAAACTGGAGTGGCACAGGCAGTGTAACAATTTTCAGTGTAACAAAGACACATTTTATTTAAGAATGAAGGGAAAGTTAGAGCCCTTCCAAAGAGAGTTGAAAGTGGGTCCCTCTCATGAAGGAGAAGAGGTGAGAGAGAGAGACACAGGCAGTGCAGAGGTATAAATACCCCCTTTCCCTCCATTTGAAATTCATTACAACTCTTTCATTGGCTTCTCTGCACCTCCAGGCATTATTGCCCTTTTTGTTGGTCAGTGATTACTGTCTCTTTCTATTGGTCACTGGTCACCTACCAAACCTCATACCCACATGCTTTTCCATTATTGGCACAAACTGTTGAGAGCTGAATGTGCGGTGGGCCTCCAGACTTCCTTGTTCAGTAGGCCAGGCTTTCTTCCCCACCCCTAAACCCCCTTTCTTCGTGTCCCTTCTCAACTATATCCCACCCTTGTGTGTGCACAAACCAAAAGAAATTGTAAGGGCCAAAATTTATTCTTTATTTGCTGGAGAGTTCATAGCCTGAAATATTTAGTGTATAGGAAGGAAACAGTGATTTCTTTAAAATTATTCAAATTAACAAATAACTTATTCTACTGCTCTATAAATGTAACTCATCAAGTATAAAATATTATCTTTTGACTACACCAAATATGTTCATATCACATCTTGACTTAGAAGCACAGTTAACTAAGTAATTACTAGTTATTCTTACTGTCCAATTTGCTGTGTATTGTCAACTGTCTCTGGTTACTTCCTAAGCAAGCAACATACATATATCCATTACATTTCCTTTTGTAAGACCAAAAACAAAAAAAGGAGGTAAGTTTACACACAGCAAATGAATTACACATGCTACATTTTGAATTAATAAGAGAAGATCTTTGATCTCTTTGCCTCAATTCTATGTCTGAAAATCTGCCTTTAGTCCTTTGCTTTCCTGTAAACTATTTTAATATTTCTGAAACATATTGCGTGATTACATTAGATTCTGGATGCATAAATCGGTGCTTTATTTTAAAATTTTAGGCTGAAACTTTTTAGGATGCAAAGAATATTTCACTATTAATGTCTTAGACTGTCAGACTTTGTTATCGGTTTTATTTTTCTACTCAGATATTATTCCTATTTCTTTTTACCCTGAGGCATAGAGCACTAGGCCAAGAAAACCACAATTCTATGCTGTATGTTTCTATTCACACTCATTAAAATATACTTATCCTTTGACACTTTCAATAACACTCATCAGTGCTCTTTCTGTCTCTCTCTTTCTCTCTTTCTCCTGAGGTGCTCTTCAACTTCAGTATACTTTGCAGGCTGTCATTAATTCTTACAACACTTCAGAGAGGTAGATAAGTGGGTATTACTGGTCAGATTCTCATTCAGTATGACTGTGGGAATCCTTCCATCGAGATAACATAAAATGAAATTGGGATCCATTATCTCCACTGTACAGATGAAGAAAATGAGACCAAAAGATTAAGCAGTGAACCAAGGGGGAAAAGAGAGCCCTTGTGAACAGGGTGGAAAAGTCTTTTCAATTCCAATTCTCAATTCTGGGTCTTTTGTATTTACCTTGGTATAGAGCTCTCTCAGCTAGGGAAAACAAATGGATTCTGTATGTGATGCTTTAGAAAGTTCTGTATAAAACTTTCTCTAAGGATTAGAAGTGATAAAACTAACCAAATACATTGCACATGATTTATGTGTCCTAAGTTTAGCCCTAAGGAATTGGGGGAAGCATCTATGCAGAACGAACCTTTGCCATCTTCCTGATTTTGTTCTAAGGAAGAATGTCACTAGGATTTCTTAGAGGAAATGTCTGTCTTTTTCTTCAAATGTCTAAACTGTGCATGACACAAACATGACACTTGATAGAAAACAAAACATGACTCTATTCCACTACTTTTCTGCAGGAAGCTTTTCCCTCCGATGACTGAAAATTTGACACGTCTATGATTTTTCTGCTCACTCTTAGTCTTTAAGTCTTCTAGATCTCAAAACTCTCATTCACAAATGCCTAGTCTAAAACATCAGTAAAATTTCACACTTTATCCAAGGCTTCGTTCCATCTTCCAGCCGAGGCCAGCAGTCCATGGGCCCCCTGCCTTTGGAGAGAAGTGGCCAACTACTTCTCTGCCCCACCTTCCATCATCCATTCCACACAGACTTAGGATGATCCTGCTGCAGCCCTTCACCCTTCCAGGTGGTTCTCATAGGACCAGAAGAGCTCCAGGCTACTATCCCACATTGCCCACATCTATTGCATGGATAGTTAAATTCTTTGCCTGTTATGGACTGAATGTGTCCAGCAAAAATCATATGTTGAAGCCCTAATTCCCAATACTATGGTTTGGCCTGTTATAAGACTAGTGAAGCCTTTGAAAATTAGGATGGTGAGGTCAGAAAGGTGGAACCCCCATGTTGAGATTAGTGCCCTTATCAGAAGAAGAGAGAAGAAAGCTTCCTCTCTCTGTGAAGACATAGCCAAAAGGACATGCCTGCAAGCCAGAAAGTATGTCCTCACCAAGAACTGAATCTTCTGGCATCTTGACCTTGAACTTGTGAGCCTCCATATATGTGAGAAATAAATATGTACTGTTGGTTATTTATTATTACATTTTTGAGATAGAGTCTTACTCTATCACCTGGGATAGAGTGCAGTGACATCATCATAGCTCACTGCAACCTCACATTCCAAGGCTCAAGCAATCCTCCTGCCTCAAGGCCTCCTATGCAGCTGAGACTACAGGTATGCACCACTATGACCAATAAATTTTTGTATTTTTAATAGGGCCACACAAGTTAAGACACCCCCTTATTTTGTACAGGGTATAAATTTCCTCTCTCCTTCTCTCCTTCCTCTGCCAAAAAACAAAACTATTGTGTTCATTTTTCCCTCCCTTTCCTGTTTTTCCTTACCACTGCTCAAAAACATAATGCTCCTCCAGCCAGCCTGATACATTCACTGATTTTTTGACATTCCACGTGCATTCAGACACAGCAGCTTTTCATGAGCATAACCTCCTATTTATCGGTTCAAACTCATTTCCAGCTTCTCATTCATGAATACTGCTGGATCCTGCCCTATTGGACTTGTGCAGTGACCCACATAGACTGCGTATTCTCCCTCTTCCAAGTCTTTTTCTCATTTTGCAGTATTAGTTATCTAATGGCTGTGGCTGTGTAACAAATAACTGAAAGCTCTAGCTTAAAACAACAGAACTTTGTTCTCTTAAAGTCCTGGGGACCAGAAGTTCAAAAGCAAGGTGTTGGCAGAGCAATGGTCCCTCTGGAATTCCTGGAGGGGAACTTCCTGGTTCTGCAGATTCCTAGCTCATGCTAAAACTTCTGCCTCCTTAGTCACGTGGCCTTCTGCTTTCCTGTCACATCCCTACTTTGTGTCTCTTATAAGGATAATTGTCATTAGATTTAGGGCCCAGGAAATCCAAGATGAACTCTATATCTCAAGACACTTTATTTTATTACAGCCACAATGACCCCTTCCAAATTCAGTAGCATTCATTAAGGAATTAAGATGTGGACACATCTTTCTGGGAATTATTCAACCACAATACCCACCAATGCTTTTTCTCACCTCAGTTACTCTAACCAGCTTCTCAGTTGGTGTTTCTATCTCTATCCTAGACCCTTGTGTTCCATTTTTTGTTCTACTGATGACCTCCTGAAACACAGCTCTACGCTTGCCGCCAATACCCTTGTGTTCCAGTGTCTACGTCACCATGGCTCACAAGGCTTTTCATGAGCTAGCCTCTACTTGACTCAAGGCTCATCTGCAACCACCAACCAAACACCTTCTTACTAACAAAATGATATTTGTACATGGTATTTGCTAAACTGAAATTTTCTCTCTTAAAAGAAGCTTACACTACCTTGACTTCCTATGAAAATGCTTTCCCTGAAAATGCTTTCTTTTCTTCCTTGACTAACTCACTTTCACATCTCATTTTAATCATCACTTCCTAAATATCTTAAACCTCGGATATGTTTGTTGTCTAATTGCTTTCTTTCCTGGTAGAGGTCTAATGTGACACCTTCTAAAGCATTGTATCCACAGCTCCTAGAAAAACAGCTGACTGAGTGTTTTATCTGTGAAGGTGCATACATGAAGAGGTGTATTCCTCACTCTTTTTAAAGAACTGACCACATATAATAGGTTGAAATACTGATAGGCTAACACGAAATTTAGCTTCTTGAAATGTCAAACCAAATAAAAATACCTTAGAAACTCCATAGTTGACCACCTCCTTAAGTTGACTTAATTTTCATAAACTGGACTTGTATACACAAGTACATATCCGTACAATAGGTCTACTTCTTTATGTTGACCACCTCCATAAGTTGACCCGTTTGTTACAGTCCCTTGGCTGGTCAACTTACAGAGGTTCTGTTATATTGATATAAATGAAATACATGACCTCAATTAAAGACTCAGTTCAGACTTTTAATTCAATAGCAGCATAAGATAAATTTTGACACATGGGTCTGCTGATGGGAAATATTCACTTGACTTTCATTTTGTGGAAAAGAATGTGCATTTCTTAGGCATTTTTCAATAGCAATTAGGAGCCTTGATTCCAAGTTCATTGAGCCCCCCAAAACCAATGATTAGTTTTAGATGATTATGATATCATTGTAGCAGTTAGTGTCCCTGACTCCTTTTAAGGTAAGTCATATGGACACGAGCTAGACTTCACTGCAGTCCATGGCATTTTAATAACTTGGATTTAAAATGGGAAAAGACCAAATTACATTTCTTAGCCCCCATATGGTAATAGAACATCCCTGAGGGAACTGTATAAGAAGCAAACTATCTGATAGTAGCAGAAGGGAAAAATAAAGATCAAAATTTATGGAATGTAAAAAAAAAAAAAAAATTTATGGAATGTAGCTGAAGGCTGCATGACCATTTTTCTTTGTAGGGATACTTCTCATGGAACTCTTACTAGCTGATTTGCTTTTTAAAAATGACCTTGTATTTCTTATAGAATTAAATCCAAATTCAAACTCTAGTTAAAGGACTTATTTTATGTTCTATGACTTGAGTAATACAAGATTGATGAAACAATGTTTGAAATCATAGACTGGTGAATTGATTGGTATAATCCAAAAGTGTCAAAAATACTGCTACTGGGACCTGATCAAACTAAAAAGCTTCTGTACAGCCAAGAACATAGTAGGTATAGCAAGCATACAGCCCTCAGAATGGGAGAAAATGTTTACAGGTTATGCCTCTGACAAAGATTTAGTAACCAGAAGTCACAGAGAACTCCAACGTATTAGCAAGAAAAGAACAAATGATCCCATCTTAGGGTGGGAAAAGGACTTGAAGAGAAACTTCTCCAAAGAAGACAGGTGCATGGCCTACAGACACATGAAAAAATGCTCACCATCCTTAATCATCAGAGAAATGCTACTCTGAGAAATCACCTAACTCCAGTAAGATTAGCCCACATGACAAAAATCCCAAAACCAGAGATGTTGCCATGGATGTGGAGAAAAGGGACCACTTCTACACTGCTGTTGGGAATGCACAGTGATACTTTCCTTTTGGAAGGATTTTTGGAGAGTACCTACAGATCTAAAAATAGACCTGCCATTCGATCCTATAATTCCTTTACTAGGTATATACCCAGAAGACCAAAAATAAGATTATGACAAAGACATCTGTACCAGAATGTTTATTGCATCCCAATTCATAATTGCTAAGTCATGGAAGAATCCCAAGTGCCCATCGAGCCATGAATGAATTAATAAATTTTGGTACATGTATAACATGGAATACTATGCAGCTTTAAAGAAAGATGGAGACTTTACCTCTTTCATGTTTACATGGATGGAGCTGGAACATATTCTTCTTAGCAAAGTGTTCTGATCATAAAAAGATGCTGGATATTGTCAAAAGCTTTTTCTGCATCAAATAAGAGAATCATATGGTCTTTATTTTTTAGTTTGTTTATGTGCTGGATTACATTTATAGATTTACGTATATTGAACCAGCCTTGAGATCCTGGGGTAAAGTCCACTTGGTCCAGGTGTATAATTTGTTTGATGTGTTGATGAATTTTGTTTGTTAGTATTTTGTTAAATTTTTTCACATCAATATTCATTAGTGATATTGGTCTATAATTTTCTTTTTTTGTTGGGTCTCTCCCTGGTTTAGGGATCAAGGTGATGTTTGCTTCATAGAATGTGTTGGGTAGTATTCCTTCTTTTTCTATATTTTGGAAGAGGTTTAGAATTATAGGTACTAGTTCTTCTTTAAAGGTTGTTAGAATTCTGACGTGAAGCCATCTGGTCCCGGGCTTTTCTTTTCAGGGAGATTTTGTATAGTTGATGCTATTTCATAACTTGATATAGGCTTGTTCAACATTTCCCCTACATTCTGGCTAAGTCTTGGTAGGTGGCGTGCTTCCAAGTATTGGTTGATTTCCTTCAGATTTTCATATTTCTGAGAGTAAAGTTTCTTGTAATATTTGTTAAGGATTTTTTGAATTTATGAGGGATTTGTTGTTATTTCATCTTTACCATTTCTGATTGATGAAATTAGAGATTTTACTCTTTTTTTCCTGGCTAGGGTAGCCAAAGTTTTATCTATATTATGGACCTTTTCAAAAAACCAACTTTTTGATTTATTGATTTATTCTGTAATTCTTTTGTTGTCAATTTCATTTAATTCTGCTCTAATTTTGGTTATTTCTTTTTTTCTGCTCAGTTTGAGGTTGGAATGTTGTTCCTTTTCCAGTTGCTTAAGATGTCCCATTAAGTTGTTACCTTCTTCTCCTTCTGTTTTCTTGAGGAAGGCTTGCAGTGGTATAAATTTCCCTCTTAGGACTGCATGTGCAGTATCCCAGACTTTCTGATAATTCGTGTCTTCATTGTCATTTGTTCCGAAAATTTGGTAATTTCCTTCGTAATCTCATCTATGACCCATCTATCCTTCAGCATAAGGTTGTTTCATTTCCATGTTCTTTGTATGAGTATGCAGATTTCTGTTGTTATTGAGTTGAACTTTTATTCCATGATGGTCCAAGAAGATGCAAGCAATAATTTCTATTCTTTTAAATTTGATGAGGTTAGACTTGTGACCTAGGATGTGATCAATTTTTGAGTATGTTCCATGGGGTGATGAGAAGAATGTCTATTCAATTTTGTTAGGATGAAATGTTCTGTAGATGTCTGTTAATCCAGTTGTTGAATGGTTAAGTTTAAATCTAAAATTTCTTTACTTAGCTTCTTTTTGGAGGATCTATCCAACACTGCTAAAGGGTATTAAAATCTCCAACTACTATGGAGCTGGAGGAAATCAAGTTACTCATGTCTATTAGAGTTTTTCTTATAAATTGTGGTGCATTCTGGTTGGATACATAAATATTAATAATTGAAATCTCATCATATTGAGTAGTACCTTTAGCAAATATGAAATGTCCATCTTTATTCTTCCTTACTTTGGTTGGTTTAAAGCCTGTTGTTTCTGCGAATAAGATTGCAACACCTGCTTTTTTCTGTTTTCCATTTGCCTGAAATATAGATGACCATCCCTTGACCTTGGGTCTAAATTTATCTTTTAAGGTAAGATGAGATTCCTGTATGCAGCAGATATCTGGCCTGAGTTTTTGTGTCCAGTCAGCCAACCTATGCCCCCTTAGAGGACAATTAAAATCATTCACATTAATTGAAAACAATGATAAATCTTTAGAAAGTCCAGTGCACATTTTTAATCCTTTCATCCCTGTGGAAGTTGAAATTTGATAAAAAGTTTCTGGGTGAGTTTACTTTTGTGGTGGAAGAATACACTGATCATTATGGAGGATAGGTCTGAGAATATCCTGGAGAGCTGCTTTAGTTACAGCAAATTTCTTCAACATGTGGATGTCATTAAAGTATTTAATTTCTCCATCATAAATGAAAGTCAGTTTAGCTGGGTACAGGATCCTGGGTTGACAGTTCTTTTGTTTTAGGAGATTAAAAGTCGATGACCATTCTCTTCTAGCTTGAAAGATTTGATCAGAAAGATCTGCAGTTATTCTAATATTCTTCCCATTATAGGTAATTGATTTCTTACATCTGGCTGCTTTCAGAATTTCTCCTTCTTATTAACTTTAGTGTAGTTAATTATGATGTGCCTAGGGGATGTCTTATTCAGGTTGAGTTGTGCTGGGCTTCTGAAACTGTCTGCTATCTGAATTTGAGAATCTCTTGGCATGTCTGGAAAGTTATCTTTCGTATCTCATAAAGAAGAGACTCTGTGCCTTGTGATCCCACTTCATCATTTTCAGGTATCCCTATAAGGCAAATATTGGTTGTCTTTGAGTTATCCCAGAGCTGTCTGAGAGAATGATTCGTTTTTGCCTTCCATTTCTCTTCCTTTTGGAAGTTGGGAGCATTCGAAAGTTTTATCTTCCATGTCAGAAATCCTGTCTTCTGCTTGCTCCATTCTGTTACTAAGGGATTCTACTATATTTCTCAGATTTTTGAGGGCTGCAACTTCTTGTCTCAATGTGTCAAATTCTTTGATAATTTTGTCTTTGAATTCGTTGAATTCTTGAGACCTTTTTTGGGTCATCTTTTGGATTACTGCCTGAAATTCTAACTCCATCTTTTTCTCCATTCCACTAATCTTATTTGCTATCCAGACTCTGAATTCAAATTCTGACATCTCAGCCATTTGCTTATGCAAGGGATCTTGTGCTGTATCTACCTTGTTGTTCCTTGGGAGAGTTGATCTACTCTGTTTATACATATTGCCAGAGTTTTTCTGTTGATTCCACCTCATGATTATATTTCACTGTTGCCTATGACCTTCCTCAGAGTTGGGGAGGTGTCTCTCTCAGATCAGACCCCAGCAGGATCACCATGTTGTTGCTTGATCTTTGTAGGGAGTGACCCTGTGTAGCTCGTCTGGGACTGCCCCAGGCAGGGAGTTCTGGCTGTTGGAGCATCTCTAGAGTGTGGCACACTCAGATCAAGCAGCAGGGCGTGGGATGGTGCACGCAGTTCTGGGAGTGCCCGGCACCTGGTGGCCTTTGCACAAGGAGCCCACACCTCCAGCAGTCTCTGGCTCAGAGGAGGGTTCCGGAGGGAAGGCGTGGGTCGCGCAGCCTCCTGAGTCCCTGGCCAGATGGACCAGACTGGTGCAGAGGCTGAGAGGGTATGGGAGAATGCTGGTTGTGCAGCTCCCAGAGGTACTGGCCCAGGAAGGACGGTAGAGGCCTGGCGGGTTTCTGGCAGAATCCCAGGCCAGTGTGGATGGCAGGTAGAGGCCCTGCAGAGGGCGGCGCTAACTGCACGGGGGTCTCGGCAGGGTCCCTGGCCACGGCCCAGCAGGGCACAGAGCACTGTCATGCGTTGATCCCAGCAGAGTCCCTGGCCACTGAAGGACAGCAGGCTCAAGCCTGGCAGTATGTGGATTGCAACCCTGCAGGGTTCCCACAGAGTCCCTGGCCATGGTGGGCAGTGGGCCAAGGCCCAACGGAGTACCTGGCTGAGCAGCAGGCAAGGCCTGGTGGGGCACAGATTGGTGCAGTGGGGGTCCAGGTGGAGTCTCTGGCTGCTGTGAGTGGCAGGCCAAGGCCTGGCAGGGAGCAGGTCAGAGCCTCACAGGGGTCCCTGGCCATGGCAGGGTGTGAGCCGAGGCCCAGTGGAGTCCCTGGCTACTGCGAGCAGAGGGCTGAGTCCCAGTGGAGCGTGGATCAAAGCCACGTGGTGGTCCCAGTGGGATCTCTGGCCCAGGTGGACGGCGAGTGGCGGCCAAGGCCATGTGGAGTCTCTGGCCACTGCAAGTGGAGGCCCAAGGCCTAGCAGGGCATGGATCAGAGCTGCCGGGAGTCTCGACAGAGTTCCTAGCTGCAGCTGGGAGTGGGCCGAGGCCTGGTGGGGTGCCAATCAGGGCCACTCTCCTGGCAGAGTTCCTGGCCTCTGCAGGTAGCAGGCCCAGGCCCGGTAGGGCACGGATTGGAGTCATGCCTGGGTCCCAGCAGAGTCCCTAGCCACAGCATGTGGTGGGCATGGTGGAGTGCAGAGTGGAGCCTCATGGGTCTGGGTGGAGTCCCTGGCCTGGGGGCTGGCGGTGACTCATCAGAGCCTCGAATCTCTTACCTGGGGGCCACATGGTCTAGCATGGTTTAACCAACAGGGAGGGTGGGCACTGATCAAACCCTCATCCCTCAGTTTCAGCAGTAGTCAGGCTTCTGGTGCATCAGGTAAGTGGGTAAGGGGGTACTGGAAGTTCAGAATGGCAGAAAACTTTAGTTGATTTTTCCTGCTTGATGCTTGGTTTCTTGGAGTTACAGCTTGCCTCAGCAGAGGTGACCTGCAGTTATCATTTCTCCCTCTCAGCTGGGCTCCCAATCTTCAGCTCAATTGTGCAGTTTCTGGAGGTTATCTTTCCTTTTGGACAGGAGCCTCTTTCGGAAGCTGCTTCCAGTCAGCCATATTGCCCCTCCCGCCTCTACCCATATTTTAAATGCGCTTATAATGAGGACTAAAAAAAATTGCCTACACATAATGGTATTTCTTTTATGTAATCTGTAAATGGAAATGCCTTAGCTTAAGTCTCTATCTCTATTTTTGTTGACAAATTGATGCTAAAATCATCTTTTCCTATTGACATTTCTGAATTCACCTGATGTTTCTTTCTCTTTGCCTCTCTCTGTCTCCTCCTGAACCGATTTCTATTGAGACAGACAGCTCTTAGGCAGCTTTACACTCCTTTTTGGAAATCTTTGCCTCTAGTTACACCAATTCAGTGATTCCCAACTCATGCTTCCCAGAGTAACTTAAGATATATAACCATATTTAGATCTCATTCTCAGAGATTCGGATTTAACTGATTTGGTTTAGGGCTCAGGCATCAGCATGTTTTTTGTGTGATTTAATTTCAATCAAACTCAGAGCCAGAGTTGAGCATCATAGCATTTACTTAGAGACACAATGGAACTGGCAGTCACATTCTTCACCAAATCAGATGCTCTGCATGGCACATTCAGCTACAGAATGAAATTATTAGAGATAACTTAATATACAAACCTGAGTCATTGAAATTTTTATCTGTCTTAGAATTTAATATTTCTAGGGATGCATCAGTTGAGTACACACTTTATGTAAGTACACACTTGATGTAAATACATAGTTACATTTCTTCTCATTTCCTGAGGTTAAAATCCATTCATTTTCTCTCTCTTTTTTTTTTTTATTTTGTTTTCAAGACAGAGTCTTATTCTGTTGCTGGGGCTAGAGTGCCAGGAAAGCATCATAAGCTCAATGCATCTTCAAACTCCCAGGCTCAAGCAATCCTCTTGCCTCAGCCTCCCGAGTAGCTAGGACTACAGGCATGTGCCACCACTCCTGGCTGATTTTTTTATTTTTTTATAGCAATGGGGTATAGCTGTGTTTCTCAAGGTGACCTCAAGTGATCCTCTCGCCTTGGCCTCCAAAAATGCTGGGATAAGAGTTGTTAGCCTCTGTGCTATGACCTTAACCCATTCTAATAACCAGAGTCTTGTGCCAAAACTGAATCTCAGAGGCTTAAGCCACATGACTTAAGGTAGTGGAAACTGGGGTTAAACACTATTATGATGAATCCACATCCTATTCTTTTAATCATGAAATTGATTATGCTGCAGAAACAAATAAACCCTGAAATCAACATGGTTAGCCCAACACTTTTATTCCCTGATTACATTAGCAGCTCACCCATGTGGCTCACCGAGCCATACCTCAGTGACTCAATCTCTTTCCTTATTATGGATGGGCATCCTGGAACTCTTGACTTCCAGTTAGTAACACACTCGGGAGTGCAGGGCAGGAGGAGGAAACGTGGACCCTGACAAGAAGTAATGCATCATTTCTATTCATAGTCTATAGGGGAAACTAGTTACACAGCCCCTCCAACAGGCCTTGGTAACTGTAAAGTATAGAGAAGCCCTGAACATTTGATTGTAACTGTCTCTGCCTCAGGTCTGCTGCCAGCACTCGTGTGTTTTAGATGGATCTATAGAACTAAGATATTTAACACTTTAATCAGCAGTTGTATTTCTCCTTATTGGTTCTGTCTCACTGCCTATGTTAATTTGATCAGAAGAATCTTTAATGTGTAGTGATAGCCAAGAATGTAATTCCTTGCCTTATTCCACCTCTCTACCACAAACTGTATAAGTTACTTGAATAATTGTTATTTGCCTTATTCTGCCAGTCCACCCAGCTTACCTTGATTTTTTTTCTTCTTCCCTGGTTAAAAAAAAAAAAAAAAAAAAAAACATTTCTCAGGCCACTCTTCCTTACTGTTGCTTGTCCTAATACATGAAATGGGATGAAGTTTGCCTGACTTATAGGATTTATAAAATAAAAAGCTATGGTATAAGAACCACCAAGACTATGGCTCAAACCTGGTATAAATTTTATTGTGTAAGCTATATGGCTGTAAGAATGAGTAACCCCATGGCCCATGAGAATGTCAAAGAATACAATGAAACTTTCAAATACATTATAATAGTTGCTCCTAAAAATGATAGAATCCACCTGATTATTAATCTTTTATTATTTTTAATTGACAAATAATTGTATATATTCCTGAGGTACCATGTGAAGTTTGATACATGTATACATAGTGGAATGAGTAAATAAAGTGATTAACATATTGCAGCTAGAATTTGTCTTTCTGCCAAGTCCTTACTTCCAGAGATTCAAAAAATGAATTCACAGGCCGTATAAGTAAGCAAAAGGGCAGAGTTTATTGACAGATAAAGAAATAGATAAAGGGAAAAGACAGAAGCAGAAGGGGGAGAATAGAATCTCTGGCATCCTAAAAATAGACCTGCCATTCGATCCTATAAATCCTTTACTAGGTATATATCCAGAAGACCAAAAATCACATCACATTAAAGATATCTATACCAGAATGTTTATTGCAGCCCAATTCATAATTGCTAAGTTGTAGAAGTAGTCCAAGTGCCCATTTACCCACAAATGGATTAATAAACTGTGGTACATGTATACCATGGAATACTATGCAACCTTAAAGATGGAGACTTTACCTCTTTTGTGTTTACATGGATGGAGATGAAACATATTCTTCTTACCAAAGTATCTCAAGAATGGAAGAAAAAGTATCCATTGTACTCAGCCCTACTATGAAGCTAATTTATAGCTTTCATATGAAGGCTAAAACCCAATTATAGTACAAGAATATGGGGAAAGGGAGGGGAGAGGAGGGGGAAGATGGGTGGAGGGAGGGCGATTGGTGGGATTACACCTACGGTGCATCTTAGAAGGGTACAGGTGAAACTTACTAAATGCAGAATATAAATGTCTTCATATAGTGATTAAGAAAATGCCATGAAGGCTATGTTAAACAGTGCGATGAAAATATTTCAGATTGTATATGAAGTCAGTGCATTGTGCCCCATGATTGCACTAATGTACACAATTATGATTTAATAAAAATAAGAAAAATTAAAAAATAAAATAAAAAAGAGTCTCTGGCATCAGAGGAGGGAACTTAAGTGGGAAGCCCACATGAGCCTTCTGTATAGGAGTTTATATACTGCTTTTCCTATCCTGTGGGTAGGGAAGAGGTTTGAGAATGTACATCTGGAACATGTCACAGTGGGCCAGGGTACTGCAGGAAGAAAATATTCTTAAAATTAGCAAAGAAATGTGTTCTCTGCCATCCTTCCCTAAGGCAAGTCAGTAGAGTATGTGCTCCCTACTCAAGGAGGAACCACCCAGATGAGATGCCAATCAGGCTGCTTTTTTCTTGATCTTGCTTGAGCCCAGAGAATATGGCCAAAAGGGGGCCTATTTGTGCCTAGAAATGGGGGGGTTTATAATGAGACTGATTGCTAAGCTCACTCAGGACTAGAAAATGGGGGTCCCTTTCCAGATCAGAATCCTAATCAGTATCTTGAATTTTTTATTATTTTAAGGAAGAAAAATCATGTAACATATCTTCCATACCAACTCCTGTGTCATGATATAGCCATTTTTTGCCAAGATTTCTGAACCAGAACTTTACCTTTCCAAAATAGAAATATGTAATTAAGAGCTAGCTAAATAACATGAATTAACACATGCAATTACAATTTTGTAAAGTATGAAATATTACCTTGAGGATTATTACATCTCCACAGACTCGAGATTATTGCATAGCTTGACAATAAATGACATAAGAATTAGTAAAAAAAAATAAAGATATTCCCTTTTATTCCTCAGAATTGTAGGTGATGTTGCAGGAGAGAATTGTATGAATAAATACAGATTAAATTACAACTAATCAGTATTCATAGAATTTTGTTCTTATTGGACTATAATTAATAATTATATTACAATTTAACTCACTTCTAATCTTTTTTCAATGTTCATTAGGCTGTTATTTTCACCTCTGCTTTGCTTTCCTTTCTTGACCTGCAGTTACTGTATTACTAAAGTAGAATTTCTGCTAATTAGTTGTGGTACTAGGAAGCTGGAGGGAATGTCTACAGGCATCGTCTGATGCAATTAGATTCCAACTGTACAAAGACCTGGATGGGAAGATCAAACTGCATGAAGCAATCTAATAATAACTCAAAGACTATTATTTTTAATTTAATGTTTTACAGAAGTTTAAGAAAATTAGTTTCAGAGGACAATTAAGAGCCCATTGATTATACAAATAAAATAAACCTATCTATGCATTCTCATTATGCTAAAAGTTTATGTCTTTCAGTATTAAGGTGAAGCCTTTTATCAACACATTTATCTTTGGAAAACACATTTGGTTAAAGGTAAACTGATAGGTAACAAGAATAAGCAGATTTTATCTCCTGCACTCTTTATACCTCACTAGACCTTAGTTGTTCTTGGTTTCCTATCAAGGGTCAGACCTGTCCTGCTGCAGAGGTTTCTTCTTTGGGAAGAATAAATTCATCCTAAAATGTCCCATGCATACAGGTTATTACTCCATAATAGAATAAGCTACCTCCAGACTTAGTGACTTTTATTAAATACTGGGAATGTCTAAAGGTTCTTGGTGACTGGGGATAGCATAGAGTTATAATAGTTCTTTAAGTGTTTGAAGTTGAAGACTTGGTGACTAGCTTTACCTTTGTTGTTCTTTCATGCCTTACCTTCTCTACCTTTTTTCTATCCCACTAACACTCTCATGTTGAGTCTTTCATCATCTTTTTCCCAGATAATTACAACAATCTGTTAATAAGACTGCCTGTGTACAGCCTGGCACCCCTCAAATCCACTCTCCACGTAACCCTATACTGATCCATGCTTAGAGCTTAGAGCTTGTTTCCCATGAACTCCAAAATTTCAAGTTCTTGACAATGTCACTGAAGACTTCCCTAATCTGTTCCCAAATCTCTGTTTATTCTTCATCCTCACCTCTTTCTTTTCTATTCTGGCAGCTCTCAATTTTTCATGGTCCCTTAAATATATCACAGTATTACATTCGGTTTGTAAATATGTCTATGTTCTTTTGATCCAAAATGTGATTCTGCTCCAATCCCCTCAATTCTCTTTGATTAATTCCTCCTCTTCCTTTAAGATCCAGAAAAAGTTACTTTTCTCAGTTAACCTCCAAAACACATGCACACACACATACCCACATACACACTAACATTTTTGGTTTAGGTGCTGTCTTCTGTGCTCTCACCCTTTGCACTTAATGTAATGCATTATAATTATTGATATATGCAGGTGTACGTGTCTTACCCAGTCTCTGCTATCCTTTAATTCTCAACCTTATATGTAGGCAAGTACAGATACTCTAAAATGTTTGGTATAGCATAATTTATGATTCTCACCAAGCTTGAGATTATATATTTTGGGGAAGCAAGTTCTGCCAGACAGATGGCCACTAGAAATTCTCAGTCTCACAACTGCAAACTTGCCAAAATTACCTTTCTGACTTTGTGATACCTCTTATATGTTTAGGAGAAGAGCAAATGGAATGAAAATTTGGGGAGATTTATCTCTATCTGTCCTTAATTCTTTGTAATTTTAGCTCACATCTATAGACTAAATTCAAACTTAGGCCTGAAATTATGATGTGTATAAACATCTGTGCCATTATTTGTTACCCCCCGCCTCTGCTCCTGAATCAACCACCTCTATTTTCTTTATGTCTTTCTTCATTGGTTACTGATGACATCTAAAGCACACTGAGGCAATTACAATACCCTTCTTCTTGGTCATGCTAATTGCTCTAGAGGTGGACCCCCAACCCTACCTAAGGAATCACATTTCTTCACTCGAATCAATCTACTACGATGAGACACACAAAAATCTAGTGGGTAATGGTAAACCATAAAACTCAGAAACTGTTTGGAGATATATAGTAGCAGCCATCTATAGAGAAAAGAAAACGACACTATGATGAGAATGAATTACTTATTAATGACTTTAATTAGCAGGAGGCTAGACTCTAAGAGGAAGCCAAATTATGACAACAGCAATCAATCACATCAAGTTGGCACTGGTCAGGTCATGAGCAAGACCCTTTGGAGAGGTGTTACTAGGTAGCAGCTGTCAGAGTTGGGCAGCCCCGAGCTCATGGAGCATTTTGTGGAGATAATGTCAGAACCAGGCAAATGATTGGCAATGGTAGAACATGAGATTCCCCACCAGACAGTGATCAATCACAGGCTTGTCTTGGCAGAGGATGGAGATGTGTGAGGGTCCAGGCAGAGGACTAGGTGGGCTGGCCAGCTTATAATGCATAGTCAAGCAGCCAGTAAAGCCACATGAGAAGTTACTTCATTAGGCACATGGGCTTATTGCCAGAGCTCCATTATGCCATCAAATTCTGTTTGTTACCTGCTTCATCAGTTAATTTGAGAAGGTTTACAACCATCAACATCAACCTCAGTCCTATAAAAACCTTAGTAAGTCCTTAAATTTCCAGACCCCAAAGTCACCTACTATTCTGCCAGGTCAATAGCTATGTGAGCCTCCATATTTCTTTGAAACTCTCCATCCTACAGTTAATAGAAAAGAAAGTGGATTAGCCCTGAATTTTCATAATCACATTCAATCTCTTAAGTCTTACATACTTTCAGGATTTAAATCTCAACAAATGGACTTTAAATAAAGATTCTTATAGTGACTGTTAAAAAACTGGCTTGTTATTTCTTTTTTCCCCTGGAAGCATAATAAAAATGTACAGAAAGGAAAAGAAGAAAGTCCTGTCTAAAGTAATCATCATGAGAAAGTTCAGATAGGAAGTTTCAGCAAAGGTTACTTCACAAGGGTGAGCAGTGTCAATGCATTATAAATGAGAATATTATATCTAGAAGTAATTGAGAATGTTTTAGGTTTGGGAGGGAGAAGGCAGGGGAACCTGTGTGCAGTGACTATATCTATTTAAATCTAGCATGTCTCATATTTTTCACTTCAACACATTTTCATTGACTATATTGTGCACCAGGGGGCAATCACCCATGTGGAAGGCATTCTAAACTCCTGCCTCTCACTTACTTCCCAGATGGATCAGTTGTCAGGTCTTACAGCTTCAATCTCTTAAACATTCCAGGAATCTCTTTTCTCTTCTTTTTCTGAACTTCCCAACAAGACATTTTTCATCTGTACAGGCCTACTGCTTAGTAGAGTATCTAGCACAGTGAAAAGACTCCGCAAGCATTTGTCAAGTGGACAAGAAAACAAGAGGAAAGAACTATTACAATCTAAACACTCTGTGGTGGAAATTAGGACTGCTGAGTTCTTTCTTAACTCTACCATGAAATTAGCTAGAAGATCTTCAGCAACTATTTTATTTTAGCCTCTCATAGATTTGGTTTTCTCACCTGCAAAACATGTGGGTTGGACTCAATGTCACATAAATACCCTCTAGGTCAGAAACTGTTATATGTAACCAAGAAAAAGTATTAAGAAATCATTGTTACTCTTTACAGTTTATTATATTCATATATTTTAAAAACTAAAAGGCTTCTTTTCCCAAGTACGATCAAATTCTTTCATTGTTTTCTTGTCATAATCTTCCATGTATGCCTAGAGATAGCTGACCTTCAAAATCTCTATCTTTGTTTATTGTCTCTAAATCATTGAAGGCAAGTATTTATATCCCAGTAGCCTGAATAATGCTAGCACATGGTAGATGCTCAATATATATTTGGAAAATTGAGGTACTGAATGTTGCTACCTTATGGCAGCCATTAGGAATTTAGGTATAATCGCTGAGGGATAAGTCAAACACCTTGAGGGCATAACTGAAAAATTAAACCTATTTGGATGTTTTTCAATACTACTTTTCCAAATACTGATATTAAATGAATAACTTTCATATATGTATCATGAAATGTTCTAGAAACTTCTGTAACTATAAATTACCACATTCAGACTTTGATATGTGGTATGTTATGCTGTGCATTCTCAAAGCTATACTGACGGTTAATTGAGTACTGATATTTGGTATCCACACAGTAATGTACACATGAGAAATAGATTAGAGATTTGATTTTTTTTGAAAAGATAAGAATATGACTGTAGATTCTCTGAACTATATATCAAATGTCTCTCTTTCTCCCTCCCATTATCCATTTGTACTGTATTTTGCCATGGATAATGTGCACATGTTTGGCCAAATTTTTGAAGGAAAAATAAGGATGTACCTTATTTTTTTTTTAAAGACTTAGTCTCACTCTGTGTTTTTACATGAGTAGTACTAATTAAGTGTCCATATAAATGGTTTTAATTCTTTTATTTACGTATATGAGTTAAAAGCGTAACTTTAGAAAGCAATAACATCATCCATATACAAAATAATATCTTGGAATATGGTAATTGTGCCCCCTCTATGCTACTCTCCTCCCCGGCCACCCTCTCACCAGGCAGGCATCACAGCTGCCAGAGCCTCCAGTCCACTCAGCTGATCACACTGGTCACTGCTGCCACTGTCATCTTGGAAGTGGGCATGCCACCAGTAGCAACATGACAGTTAGCATCGGGACCCTGGCGACAGGAAGATGGAAGTAGCTACACGGTGGCACCTCCTTCTCTGGTGAGAAGCGTAAGACACAAAACCAGCTGCTATAGAGAAGTCAGGAGTGAGCCCTGGCAGCAGGTGAGAATGGTCTGGACCACTGAGTATCGAACCTCACCTACCATCTACCCCCGCCAGGCCCACCCTTGTCACTACATTCTCTCATTTCCTATTCCCACCCATATCTGTCAGTCAGAATGTGGCCATGGTCATCCTTCACTGAGGAGGCGTCCTTCCCTGATGATAGCCCACTGACGTCCTCTGCACTTCACCTCCTTGAGTCATCCAGACTTTGGGTACTCAGTAACACTCAGTAACATCAAAATGAACAACCTAAACCATTCTCAAACTTGCAAATCCTATATATCACTCCGGCATCTAGTTAAAATGAGACTCCTGAACCACACCTAAATACACTGAATCAGCTCTACAGGAGAAAAACCTGAGTATCCATTCTGTTATCAAGCACCCTCGATGGTTCTCCCTACTGACAAATTTGGAAACTTACACAAGCTCAACACCTTGAGGGTTTGGACAAGTCATAAATTCAAAATTACAACCTATTGGCTCAGGTACCCCTAAGCTGCTGTGCATTGCTGCCAAGTACCCTCAGGGACAGAAACTACATGAGGAATGAGGCCCAAGAGCTACTAAGAGAATCAGATCTCAGAACTCAGGTCTCCCAGACCTCAGTTCAGGGATCTTCCTCCTCAGAACAGTGTGTCAGGGCCTCAGAATGGGGCCAGTTGCAGGAGAGAAGAGGCAACCTGGAAAGATCAGGGATCTACTATCAGGAGCCTGGGCATGCAGGGCTGTCCCTTGCCCCTCACCCAGCTTCCTAGGAAATATGCCCACCAGAATTTTCAGTGAAGCTGCCATGGCATGTTCCCACCGACAGACATAGGTGGGAACATGGAATTGACTATGGGGACAAGGGTGGCTGGGAGGGCATAGTTAGGAGAGGTCAGACACGCAGGTCATCCAGGCCACTCTCACTTGCCACCAAGTTTTATTCTTTTCATGTGTGCCTTTTACTTTGAGTCCTGCAACTGGAATGAGCTTGTTCTTAGCTTCTACACAGCAGCTGGCTCTGCACCTCACTCCTCTATTGAGAGAAGGAGGCAGCACTGTGCCACCACTTCTACCCTCCTTAAAAAAATTAAAACAAAGTATTTTTTCCTAAAAGTCTGAGCCAAAAATGTAAATGCGCCTTATACAGGGGAGTATGTTATACATGACAGAATACGGTACATAAAATCTCATAACAAACTGCAAAACAATGTTTAATTGATATTTTTAAATTACTGTTATTTAATCATATGTACTTTATCTTCACCAAATCTATTTTGGCACAAAATCAGGTAGTAATTAGGTACTTGTTCATAAAGTTTTATCAGTGAAGATAAATGCAAACCAATCAATTCTCAAAAAGTTCTTTTTGTTCACCAATCAAAGCATTTATAATTGAACTCCAATGATAAAGTATTATTGTACAGATCATCCCATAAATCACAACATATTCAAGACCATTTTTATTCTCTTTTTTATACTTCTATGACATATAAGAAAGGTAGATCTTTCTTAAAAGCATCTCACTCACTTCTAAAGTGTAATTCCACATAAGATGTAACAGGAACGATCCCAATTCAATAGAAATTGATTGCAGTCTGATGCTTTTTTGCTTCTGGTTTGCTTCTTTAGAAACTTCACATTGTTCCAAAGTACCTCTACATTCTCAAAACTGTCATTTTCTCATTAAATATTTGTGTCTTTTTATACTATGTAATAGTTGCATTAGTTAATCTTAGGTCAGACAGTATGACTCACAAATGCACACACATATGCACACAAACTAAAACAACAGAGGCTTTAATACAATTTTTTTTAAAAAACTAGTTTATTACTCTCTCATGCAAGAGAACTCCAGAAAAAGGCAACTTGGATCTCGTGTGGGCCGAGTATCCCAAATCTGAAAATCCAAAATCCAAAACGCCCTCAAATCTGAAACTTTTTAAGTGCTTTTACAGTGCTCAAAGGAAATGCTCATTGGAGCACTTTAGATATCTTGATGTTTTTCGGATTTGGATTGCTAAACCAATAAATACAGTGCAAAACTCCAAAACCTGAAAAAATTCAAAATCTGAAAGACTTCTGGTACCAAGTACCTTAGATAACAGATATTGAATTTGCATAGCAACTCCCTATGGCCATTAGGAATGCAAAGTCCATCTAACTCAAACCTCTTCTATCCCTAGGATATTGCCCTAGTACTCATGGTCCAGCATGGAGAATAGGGCTAAGCCATTCTATCCATGTTTCAGAAAGTAGAATGGAGGGTACCAGAGAGATGAGACAAAAAGCCCATTCTAGCCATCTTGTAAGGATGTTTCCTGAGAGATGACACAAACGTATTTTACTTGTAATTTATTTTCCAACACTTTTAACATAAAAAAAAATACTGGCTTTAAGATATCTAGAACATGTAATATTTATTTCAGGGTCATGTACCAAGTTAACGCTCAAGTTTATCAAGGAAAATATGGAGAATAGATAATGAAGAAGCTACTGAATACAAGCTCTCTACCATATAACTTGAATTAATAAATCAGGTAAATTTAGTCATTTAAAGAGACATTCATTTCTAGTTTTATTATTCTGAAGGTAACAGAAAAAGACTGCAAAAAAAACAAAAACACAGAGGATCTTTTGAGCAAAGTTACTCAGGAGAGGCAGTAGAATGGAAGAAGGAGAAATAAATATCTCCTTCATGTTTGGATTTTACAGGATGTTTTTGAAAATTACACAGATTTATTGGGAAAATCATATGTATTTTTATCCCTGCCCTCCATGAGTATTTTATCTATGGAGTAGTAATAATATTTAGCAATAATTTAACCACTTGAAATTATAATCTTATTTGATATGTATGGATGTGTATGTAGTCATATACAGAGATAGAAATAGAAATAGAGATAGTTTTGAGGTCCTATAGTTGTTAATGGAAATTACGGAAGCAAATACTCTTAATATGGAAAACTATACTACACTGAGTATGTGTATCTATTCCTACCATTTTGTAATGATTTATTTAAAACAATAAAGAACAAAATGCATTTTTTTTTTTGGCCGGGGCTGGGTTTGAACCCGCCCCCTCCGGCATATGGGACCGGTACCCTACTCCTTTGAGCCAAAGGCACTGCCCCCCAAATGCATTATTTTTAAGTTAAACAAGTCAAAGTTTTATTAACGTTGTATACTTTATAAATTGCCAATAAGTCTATGATAAAAGATTGAGCTTTACGGTGGTCAAAAGAATGATCACTGAGTAAATGGAATAGTCTGATGGAGAATTTTGCAAAGTTTTATTCTTTTCATGTGTGCATTTTACTTTGAGTCCTGTAGCTGGAATAGGATTTTTTCATTGCTTTAATATATATTATCATAAATAAATAGGACTACTAAATATTCCATTCTTTAATAAAGAGATAAGAATGTTTTTGCTTTGCATATAATTTATTTTTTCATTGTAATAAGAAATAAATTAATTCATTTTAAGTTTGTTCCTTTGAAAATGCAATCATTTTGTTCAGAAACTTTTTCTTATAAAACTTTTACCTCTTTCTTACACATGTCTTAAAAACTTTTAAGTGAAAAGTTTCTCCTAAAAAAAATCCTGTACTTCTGCATGCTTCTTATATGGATATCAAATATCTCTATAGGCTTTTTTTTCCAGTTTTATTGGAACTGATGTTATTAAATCATACATAGAATATTCATGGTACTAAGTTGTTTGACAAAATGCATTTGTAAATGGGTCATGTCAGAGAAGAAGAGAAATATTACACTGGCATTCTTTTACATCTACTATTTTCCTTAAATATTGTATAATAGTAAAAGCATGTAAAGATATCTTTTAAGTTGCTATATAGCAGTGTTGAGCCTAAAAGTGTATTTCAAATATTAATATTATTATAACAATTGCAGCATTATCAGAATCATTTTTACATAGGAAAACTGATAATAGAATGTATTATCCCTGAGCCTTATCATAAAAGATAGTTTCACTGGGGAAACTTATTAAATGTAGAGTATCAATGTCTTTATATAGTGATCAAGAAAATGCCATGAAGGTTAACTGTAACAGTACGATCAAAACATTTCTGAATGTATATGAATCGTGCCCTATGATTGCACCAATGTACAGAATTATGATTCAATAAAATTATAAAAAAATAATAATAATAATTGTGTACAGTCTAAGAATAAAAAGATTAATAAGGAAGGAAGGTAGTCCTAGGGGGATGTAGAAAACAAAGCCACGGGCCAGGGTTGTGTGGGTGTGGGTGAGAAGGTTGTGTGGGTGTGTTCGTACCTAAAGATGAGAAATGTGGGTGGATTCAGTAGTAAAGGATCACATCGTAGGAGGTTTTGGATAGTGGACTGTGTGGTATGGCTACTTCTGAGATGGTAGTGGGAAAGCCAGTAAATGTTTGAATAAGTAAGTACCTGGTATTTAAATTAGGTACTTAGTAATAGTACCTTTGGGGAATAGTAAATTAACAACGGTATTTTGAATGCCGTGGAGTTAGGAGACTTATTGATGTATTACTACATTAGATCAGGTGAAGATTGCTGATTAATTTTGAGTGACTAAATGATAAATGAAAGAGAAAGTAGTAGCAATAGCAAGAAGGCATCATTGATGATGTGAACCCTTTACCTCCCTCATGTAGTTTCCCTTGAAATAGAAAAATCCTTGCTTTGGAAGACTACTGAACAATCTCAAATAATGGACCAAAGCGATTCTTGAAAACAGCTTTAGTTATTATACCACATCAATTTGAGTTTCTTCACGTTCTTGCAAAAACATCATGTACTCAGAGTCCTTTCCACAGTACCATGCAAGGGCTCAGTTGTCTAAAAGCACATACTTCTATCCGATGTCAAACACGCTGCCAAGACTTTATAATGAAACCCCAGTGTGCCAAGCAGAAAGTCGGAGCACCGTATTTCCTCTGAATTCCAATGTATTAGTTGACCTGTGGACATATATTGTCCTAGTTTTGGAATTAAGGAGGCCTCTCACTGGGACCATTTGGCTCACAGGGTGAATAAGCCTGTGCATGTGATGTGATATTTTTATGTCTGTGATTTACTTGACTGTCTCTTCAAATTAAGCTTCAACTACCCTACCTTTCTTTATGTCAGTTGTTCCTACTGGAGCCTAAATAAAGGAACTTTAATCTAATCAAACTATAGACTGAAAATAAACAATGAAGGGGAAAAGTAAACAGCCTATGTTATTGGAATTCCAAGGGCTCTTTCAGTTCAGCCAACACTACCCCTGTTGGGGAGCAAGTTTATAAACAAAAAGCCAAGGACTATCAAGTAATTGTCTGGCAATATCAGAAAATTTCCATCTTATTCAAGAAGAAAGCACCCATTGGTGTCAGCGAGCATAACATACCGGTGAGGAAATTCACATTGGCAGGGAATGGCTTTTCCCCATTTGGCTGTAAAGGGCAGGCTGAGTTATGTTCATGCCTTGCCAAGCAAGTTTCAGCTGAAGTCAAGAAAGTGGAAAATGGCTGGGGATTGCATTGTTTAATGAAGAACACCACATATAGAAAGGGACATGCAAAAAGCAGGAATTTATTAACTAACAAACATGCTCAAGGGGAAATGAGGAACCAGAGGACAGGCCAGAGAATAGATATGCCTGTAGTAGTTTGCAACTGAAAGTTCCTGGAGAAGACCACCCTCCCAGAGAATGGAGGACGACTCGTGTGTGCACCGCAGAGGCCATCTGAATAGCCCACATTTTTAAACCCATCTAGGAAATTATACTACTGGAATTTTAAAACCTGCCTTTCTACTCCACATATCATAAAGCACTGTACTTCTTATCCTATAATCTTGTGAGCATGAAGTTACACAAGAAAAAAAGTTTAATGAAAATTGTTTTCACCTAGCCTTTCAGAGCCTTTCTTATTAATTTGAAGTAACTGGGAAATTTGTGAATTATTAAACAGTCTATATCATACAAGGCATCCAAACTAGGTATTTTACTGAATGAGAAAAAGGAGAGAGAGAGAAAAAGAACGCTGGAGAGATAGAGCTATTCTTTACTTGGGGGGACAAAAGAAAGAACAAATTTACCAGTTCTTTGCACATGTATTTAATTTACAACTCAGAATGGTCCATCTATTTTGTGGTGTGTATTTTGCATTCCATTGCGTATTTAGGGAAAGAGACTAAGAGAGTTCAAATACATTGTCCAAGGTCACATAGATGTAGAAACTCACTAGCAGCTTCTGACTCCCCTGCACCCGTAGGGTTCCTCCCTACACCCTCAGCATCCCAAATGCCAAAAAAAAAAAAAACTTCCTTCAAATTAGCTTCTTTACTCAATGAGATTTATTTGTCACTATCTCTCCAATGGTTATATGTATTCAAGTGGATGCTTTTAAAATACTTAAAAATAGTATATTTCATAATTCATCACATCACTCAATGGATGAAGGCATCTTTTCCAGTTCTGACACAGTTGGGCTGTGTGACCTTAGTCAAGTTACTCAATCTCTCTGAAACTTAACTTTCTTCATGCGTAAAATGGAGATAATAAAACCGACCTCATAGATAATTATATTACAATGTAAATACTGAGCTTGGTGCCTAACATAAAGTGATGATCAGTTAAGGCTAGTGACTAACCAGGTAGGTTATGCTGCCTTCACAAACCACCAAAATAACCCATGGGTTAAAGCAACAGAGTTAATTCGTCATTCACTATCATTGATTGGTCAACTAAGCTCCAAGTTCAGGTGGTCAAAGTTCCAAATGAAGGAAACTTCATTTCAATGTGGCACGTGCTGGCTGGGCCACTGCAGCAAGAGAAATGAAAACAATGACTCATGCACTGGTCCTTCCAACTTTCACCTAAAAGTGAAACGTGATACTTCTCACATTCCATCAGGCAAAGAAATGGTATGGCTCTGCCAAACTCACAGGGGGTCCATGAGACTAGGGCCAATCTCAATAATGATTTAGAAGAATTCCTGCCATTATTTTCCTAAAGGAACATAAACCTAAATTCTCTTTACCAAACATTATTTAGTCAAATCATTATTAATAAAATCTAATTATCTTAGTAAAGTTAAGTAAGTGTCTCTCACTATCCACATTTATTCTTTTCCAAGTTCAACTTCTTGGAACCCAAACATCAGGAATGAAAACCAAGAGCCATACTACACTAAATTGAAAACCAAGAGCCATACTATACTAAATTGAAAACCTTCTTTCTCTCATATACTCTTCATGCAAATATCCCAGTTGTAAGAATTTTTCTATATTTGCTTCTCTCTTCCCCTTCTCTCTTTTTCTTCCCTCCTCTTCCCCTTGCTCACTATGTGTATGTGTATGTATGTTTACTATATATATGGTGCCCCCTAAATGTATACACATTTTAAGCGTTCTTGTTGACAGTAAAATTGAGCATTCCCCAGTTGCAGGTTAAATGGGTGGGCAGAGCCTGCCTAGGTACACTTGACCAGTAATAATATCTTCCATTCAACTTCAAAAAGTAATACAGAGGAAAAAAAAGTAATACATAGACAACATCTCCTAAAATGGGTGTAAATTTTGAGCATGATCTGTGTATATGTGTGTGTGTGTACATACACATTTTTATTTTTTCAAATCCTTTGAAGTTGCAGACAAGATACTCCACTATCTCGTGTTTTTCACACATACACACACAAAAAGGCAAGCTCTTATATAATCACAGTACAGCCATCAGCACAAGGAAATTAACATCAATACAATCATACCAACCAATTAATAGGCCCCATTCAGATTGTGTCCATTGCCTCAGTAACATTATAAGTTTTTTCCTTTTGTTTCAGGATACAGCCATTTAGTTGACATCTCTCTCTAGTCTCCTAAATTGGAACAGCTCCTTGGAGTTTCATTTCTTTCTCATATTTCATACTGTTAACCTTTTTTGAGGTATACAGACCAATTATTTTGTAGAATACTTGCCATTTGTTTGATTGGTATTTCTTAGCTTCAGGCCATGCGATATTTTTTGCAGGACTACACAGAAGATGCTGTTATACCAATCCATGCATTATACCAATAGGCATGTGATATTGGTTTTACAACTTGGTTGATCAAGTATCTGCCAGATTTCTCCAATTAAAGAATAATTAGTAAGGCTTTTGAATTTTAAATAATTTAATAAATACTTGATAGAAAGATATTTTATTAACTATTTAATTTTCCTGCTCCCCATCACATATTCACCCTCTAGTTTTAATATTTTTTGATAATTTGTATTGAAATCAATTATTATCATGAGCCAAATGATCACTTTTTTAAATTCATAATTTCATATTAGTTGGCATGCTACACTGAGTTAATGATTTGTCTTCCTCATCTTCACTCATTCATTCATTCACTCACATCAGCATGCATTCATAGTTTCATGTTTGTTTAATTAGTTATAATCCATTACCATCATACTTTTCCAATGCTAAATTTTTCTAGATTTGGCTGGTGAAATCACCTTTAAGCTGGCTTTTCTTTCCTCATCATTCTTTGAGCAATTCCTAATTTTTTACACACAAAAAATTCAAGGTTCTTGTGCCCTTTTTATTCTAGTCTTGTAATTAGCCATTTCTCCAAGGATCCACAGCTCCTCTTAGTGAGAAATGGTATTTAGAAAACAAGAGCTGGCTTCTCAGTGTGCTCATTGCTACTGGAATATTATTGCTTTCTAGGCTTTCTCAGAGGATAGAACTAGGAAACATCCAACCTGCTCAAACATACACTTTCAAGGTCACTTACATGTGCATCTATTTCTGCAACCATTTATCTATTTATGAGTATGAGTTCACACCAATACCTCCGAGTCTAATTTAGCTCCAAAAGTTTCATTCTGTCTCCTTTACCTCAAGTTTTCTGACATATTGTACACCATGGTGCATTGTTCCTGTCCCAGGTCCTCGAGGTGCCTGAAGACCCTGTTTTTCATTATCAAGCAATTTGGAAATTATAGTAAGGATTCAACTAAAAATATTTCTTTCTGGATGTAGTCGCATTTGATTTACAGCAAAAATAGATTTGTGGAATAACTGCAGGAATAACTTTCTGACGATGGCAGAAAACTTACAAGTTTAAACAATGCTCTGTGTGCTCATAAATTTACAAAGTAGGATAGGAAATGGTTTCTTAGTGCAATTTTTGATGCTTTTGTTACAGAATTACACATAAGAAGGTCTATCTAAAAATGTGAGGAATATGTAAAATTTTTCATTAGCATTGACTTAATTTCATTAATTTTTGTATATGTCTATATTACACACATATGTATATATACACATATGTATATGTGTATATACACAATACAATATACACAATATATTTATATATACATATATTTTATAGATATACACATATATATCTATAAAATATATCTTTATATATGAGAGAAAAAAATCTATAGTGGAACTTCTGACTTCAACCAAGATTAAGTAGTTTCAATCCTCCCAAAATATCTCTTTAAAAAATTATTAAAAAATCCACATCTTGATGATTGTAAATTGAACTGCAATAAACAATCTAGTACAAATGTTCTTAGGATAAAATGATTTTTTTCCTCCAAGTAGATGCCTAACAGTGGGATGGTGGGGCCAAAAGAGAGATGTACTTTGAGAACTTTGAGGATTCTCATACTTATTTCCAAAGAGGCTGTATTAGTTTGTAGTCTCACCAACAATGTAAAAGTGTTCCCCTCTCTCCACAATTACACCAGCATCTGCAGCTTTGGGACTTTGTGATGTGAGCTAATCTTATTGGGGTTAGGTGATATAACTCAGAAATGGATTAACAAATTGTGGTACATGAACACCATGGAATACTATTCAGCTATAAAAAAAAAGATGGTGACTTCATATCTTTTTTAATTTCCTGGTTAATACAGAAGAAAGAAATAAATCATTTTATCAAAAACATTTGCACTAGAATGTTTATTGCAGCTCAATTTACAATCACCAAGATGCGGAAACATACTAAATTCCCATCAATTCGGGAATGGACTAACAAGCTGTGGTATATGTATACTATAGAGTACTATTCAAGTGTAAGAAAAGATGGTGACTTTACATCTTTTGTATTAACCTGGATGGAGTTGAAACACATTCTACTTAGTAAAGTACCACAAGAATGGAAAAGCAATTATCCAATGTATTCGATACTAATATGAAGCCAATAGTTGATCTGACGCAGGCACACATAGGAGAAAAATTTGTTTCAATTCAAGTTGAGGGTTGGGGTAATGAGGAAAAGGAAGTTAGAGTACTCTCCCTGAATCGGCACATGGTAGGGCGTTTGGCACACCGTTTGCGTGGGACACATAACTGCAAGGGGGACTCTACTTATCAAAATCAAATATTTTGATCTGGTTATTTGTACTCTCACATTAACCTGAAATAAATTTAATTTTTGATGAAAAGGTTATAAAAACCCTGGACATAACATGACAAAGAAAGATAGAAAGACATTGAAAACTGAAAAAGACAGACTGCCTAGGGACTGTAAGACTTGAGGCGCAATACAGAAGTGAATCACCTGAGTTTCTGTGATCGCCTCCTATATAATCCTAAACAGGCCACTGCAGAAGCCTTCACTCTCCACCACCCCTAAAACTGCCAACACGCACAGACAAAGCAAAACAAAACAAAAACTTCTAGAATATTCTCTTCCCCATTGCCAAAGAAAAGAGAAAGGGTGGCCTGTGAATAGAAAACAACTTTGGCCCTAATATGGCCAAACATTAACAGTAAGACTCTCCCACCCTCAGGCCCATATTTCCAATGAGGCTAAGCAAGGAAACAATCTTCCACCCTACCTCTCTCTCCTATGAAAGCCAACGGTGACTCACTCTGTCTCCCATTGAGTGGTGTAAGTCTTTCAAAGCAGGGGGCTGAGCCTCCTTTACCCACACCCAATATCAACAATACTAGAAAGGTGACACAAGTCAGGGTTAATTAATACCTCTGGTACCAGGCCCAGGAGGGAGCTACACACCTTACTCAGTAGCAAGAAGACTGAAGTAGGAGGCACCACATGGAACTGATACAGTCAGTACTTCATTTCCCCCAAAATGCTACCAAAAGGAAACTTCACTTGTGTCATCAAGATTAAGCTGAGCTTCTAGTCCAACTTTGCAGCAACAAAAGGGTTAAGATAAGCATAAATATCCACCCAGTTCTTACACTACACTTCAACAGGATAACTTCCTAAAACAATAACTAAGTAGAATCCAGAGTTTTATAATATAATACCTGAAACATGCAGAATACTGTAATAATAAAAAAAAAAAAATCCCAGCCCAGATGAGAAAAAGATACCAACTCCCAGGTGAATCAGATGTTGGAATTAAGTGACAAGGATTTTAAGGAAGTTGTCCTAAAAATACTTCATACAGGAATCATAAATCTTCCTGCTATACATTTAAAAACAGAAAATCTAAGTAGAGAAATGGTGCTTATATAAAAAGAAGCAAACTGAAATTATAGAACTGAAAAATGTAACTGATAATTTAAAACTTGCTAGATGAGCTCGTGTGTAGAAGGGAGATGACAGAGGATGGAAACAGTGAACTTACAGACAAATCTGCAGAACTTACTGGCTCTGAACAACAGAGTAGGAAACTGGCTGAGAAAAAAGAAATGAACAGAGTATGAAGAACCCATGAATGAACAAAATATCTAGCATCAGAGTCCCAGAAGGACAGGAAAGAAAGGATGTGCCTGAAAAAGTACTCAAAGAAACGATGACTAAAAACTATTCAAATCTGGTAAAAGGCATAAATCCACACATTCAAGAGGTTTAGCAAATTTCAAAGAGCATAAACCCAGAGAAATCCATGCCAAGCTATGCCATAATTAAATTTGCAAAAATTAAAAACAAAGAAAAAATCTGGACAGCAACAAGAAAGAAACCACACATTATCCATAAGAGAACAACAATTTGAATTACCTCAAACTTCTCATCTAAAACCTTGGAGGCCTAAAGGAAGTGGCATGATATTTCTCTAGTAACAAAGGAAAAGCACTGTTGACTGAATCGTTCAGGAATGAGGAGGAAGTCAGGAAATTCTAAGAATGAAAACTTTGAGAGACGGCTTGGTGCCTGTGGCTCAACAGGCTAAGGCGCCAGCCACATATACCTGAGCTGGCGGGTTCAAATCCAGCCCTGGCCTACAAACAATGGCGGCTGCAACCAAAAAAAAAATGGCTGGGCGTTGTGGCGGGCGCCTGTAGTCCCAGCTACTTGGGAGGCGGAGGCAGGAGACTCGCTTGAGCCCAGGAATTGGAGGTTGCTGTGAGCTGTGATGTGACAGCACTCTATCCAGGGTGACAGCTTGAGTCTCTGTCTCAAAAAAAAAAAAAAGAAAGAAAGAAAGAAAACTACGTGAGTTTATTGCTAGGAAGCCTGCCCTAAAATGGCTAATGGAGTTCTTTAAACAGATAGGCAGTAATGACTATTGTGAACCATTGCTTCTCTTTCCCCTATAGAAAGATTCCATGGAGGAATAAAACACATATTTTGCATTGAACAATGGGGTTATTGGGAAATCCTGGCTAAGGTCTTGGTTCTGTCTCAGAGCCACAAAGTATGAGCTGTAGATCTAATCCTGGTTTTCCCACTGCTGGCTTGCGACAGGAACGTGGTCCTACTGTGGCGTCTCAGCACAGATGCTCACAGATGGTGAGCCCCAGACAGGTGACAGAGCATCTCAGTACTCTAACCCAAACTCCATCTGATATGGCAGGGAGGTGGGGAGAGCTTCTCTAACGTCCTCCAACAAGAGAAGGATAATTACTTAGAAATATACCTGGGAGTGCTCTTCTGCAAAAAAAAATACCAGTGATCTGAGATCTGAAACTCAGGCTAGGGCTATTCTCCTGGCAAGAAAAAAGGGTTCTGATTCATCAATTTTTTAAAAAAAGTTTAAGGATGAGGGTGGAGAAATAGTGGTTTGGGGCATGGAGGTGTGATTTAAGGGAAAAAAATAACTTTTCCATTATTTCTTTGTCTGCATATTTGAAGTCTGGAACATATCAAAGCAGTGAAAAATAAAACGGATTCTTATACTTATCTGTCATCCCAATGAGGTTCCATATTATTTAAAATAGCAGCTATCTTTGGGTGACATTATCCTTCATGATGTGAGTTGCAGTTTTCTTTATGAGATCAGAGTTTAGCTATTTAGTAAGCGAGAGAAAAACTAACAGAATGCACCTTAATAGGAAGAAAATCAGTTGAACTGGATAAATGAGCGTTTACATTCTCTCAGCCTCTATCATTCATCTAATATTACCCACTTGCTGTTGGAGCCTCAGCCAAGAATTGGGTTTTATTCTTTCTGGCCCTGTGACTTTCTCTTAGTAAGAAATGCTCGGGCTAAGACACATTAATAAATGCAAATAAATTTAGCTAGCGTTTCCTTGGCTGATTCTCAAAGAGGATCAAGAAAGGAAATGGTGAACACCAATGATAAACTACTCAATGGAGCATTTTGAAACTGGCAATATTGCAAAAGTGGTATTTTATAGTGGTTCAGATACATAATACGTTTTATAGCATGTTCAGGAAAAAAAAATAAAATGATCAAACCATAGTCCTTTCGACAGAGGGTTTATTTCACATATAGGAAATATTTGAGAGTGATTTCAATTCATTTCAAGAAGAGTCGGGACAAGATCTGTTGAAGAACAGTTCTTTGTAAAGCACATAAAAGTATGTGGAGTTAAATTAGGTTTCCTTGGTGTTGTAAGGGAAAAATACTTAATATTTCTTATCTATTTTAAGGAGTTAGCTTAATTAGCTGTAGGTAGACTACTGCTCTTGTTTCTTACAATAGACAAAATTGTATCGTGCTTGGGATTGCCTGTGCTTTATTAATTGACTTGTTAGAATTACATCCCCCAAAAGGACTGTGGTGAGAAATGACTGCCTCTAGCATTGATCTAGATGACACAGTCCTGCAATTCTGCTGCTTTTTCATATTACGGGGGGCGGGGGAAGGTACATTATAATAAGCACACAAAAAGAAAGCAAGTTTAAACTCAATATTTTTATTAATGTGTAAAAAAATTAAAACACAAGCCTGGATGTTAATGTACGTGGTGGAGGGTGGTTTCAGAATGGTTAGTGTTTTCATTTGTTTTGATTTTGAATTTGATGTGGATTTTTCATTTTGTTTTGCTCTGTGTAAACTCCTTAGGTCTTCTGACAGTCGCAACACTGGAGTCCTGAATAGCTGAAAAGAGTTCCAGGGGGCCCAAATAGGGAAATAGTGGGATGCTTAAAAAATTTGATTAGTGTAGTTTATTTTCCATATCAAGTAACTTAGCTCAAGTTAAGGAAATTTCATAAGCATGACCTTCTAGAATTTGAAAGGAAGTGAATGCAGTGAACCACCAAGTCTCAAGGGTTTGTTTTAACCTCGGAGGTAATTCTATCTTTATAGTTAATCAGTGACATAGTTAAGAATTCAAGAGAAAAGAGCTAATTTTGCCAAAAGTAACTATAGATATTTAAATCCAAATAAACAAGAAAAGCAAACGACTCAAAGACAGTAGTCTTCAAGAGCTTCGCTGGAATTCATAAAAATCTTTCCTTTAAACAGTGCTATGTTTAGACTCACTATATCACCTTGGAATTTGCATCAGTGAGGAAATGATTATTTTAACTGTTCTCCAGGTTTCCGAGTCCTTCGGAGTTTATGAATTAGAAAGAATATGATGTAGTCCTGGACCCAAAGGTTTGCTCTTTTCTCTTTTTGATGTGACCCAACAGTTTTTCAGGAAGAGTGATCTTGCATTTAGACTGGCCATTCTCAACCTGTGGGGGTGACCCCTTTGGACTGTATTAAAGAGGCATTACGAAGGTTGAGAACCACTGAGTTAGACAGTCTAGCAGGTCTGGCATTCCTGTCTCCCCACTTCATGACCTTTCAAGTCCTTTGGGTTTTCTGAGGTCATTGGCAAAAAGGAGGCCCTATAACACTTTCCTGGTTTACTTCATGTGTGCCATGAAATCATGATGAACTAATAGATGTGAAACTGCTTTGTATAAAGTAAATCATATAACACAAAGAAAATATATTCTGTTTTCTTTCCATAACATGAACATGAACTAAATTAAAACCATCCTACTTTCACAAATTGGTTAAACATGGCCCAGCAGTGCTATCTGATCATTTTTCATAGTTGCAAATAACAAAACTAATTGTTAATATATTAGTATCTTGACTGTACCAATGGCTTTGAGGTCTTAGACAAAAATTACAGACTACAGATTGGGTTGCCCTGGGAGTCTGAATAATGTGCTCTGTGAAATTAATAATTGTGTAAGAAATATTTGCTGGATGAGCAAATAAGTCTTGTCTACAGAAATAAATCCAAGTTGTAGATGGCAGAGTTGCAAGAAATGTTACTCACCTGAAGGTCAGGTTTTATTTATTTACTTATTTTGCAGTTTTTGGCCCGGGCTGAGTTTGAACTCGCCACCTCCGGCATATGGGGCTGGCGACCTACTCCTTTGAACGACAGGTGCTGCCCAGGTCAGGGGCTTTTTTACACAAAATAGAAGAGCCTTGGGTTTCCGTTATTAGAGAACTTTATGTTAGTTAATGAGGTATCTCAAGATCCTATGAACATGGATATCTGAAACAATACATAGTTTATTTCTGACATGTGCTTACTGTTTTTATTAATAATAATGCAGGCTCTGGGAGTCCTCCTCATAAAATATTCACCCAAGCCAATTCCTTCAAGTGTTTTCCCTGCACTTTCTTCTAGTATTTTTATAGTTTCATGTCTTGAGTTTAAATCTTTAATCCTGTGAGAGTCTATCTTAGTTAAAGGTGAAAGGTGGGAGTCCAGTTTTAGTCTTCTACAGGTCGCCAACCCTTTCACCCAGCATCATTTGTTAAATAGGGAGTCTTTTCCCCATTGAAGGTTTTTAATTGGCTTGTCAAAGATCCAATAACTGTAAGCATCTGGATTCATCTCTTGGTTCTCTATTCTGTACCAAACATCTACCTCTCTGTTTTTGTGCCAGTACCATGCTGTTTTGATCACTCTCAATTTATAGTACAGTCTCAGGTCTGGTAGCATGATTCCTCCTGCTTTGTTTTTATTTCTGAGTAATGTCTTGGCTATTTGAGGTTTTTTCTGATTCCATATAAAATGAAGTCTTATTTTTTCAAGATCTTTAAAATATGACAATGACACTTTAACAGGAATTGCAATAAAATTATATATTGCTTTGGGTAGTATAGACATTTTAACAATGTTGATTCTTCCCAGCTATAAGCATTATAACAAAGGCATCTGTACCAGAATGTTTATTGAAGCCCAATTCATAATTGCTAAGTCATGGAAGAAGCTCAAGTGCCTATCAACCTGTGAATGGATTAATAAATTGTGGTATAGATATACCATGGAATACTATGCAGCCTTAAAGAATGATGGAGACTTTACCTCTTTCATGTTTACATGGATGGAGCTGGAACATCTTCTTCTTAGCAAAGTATCTCAAGAATGAAAGAAAAAGTATCCAATGTACTCAGCCCTACTATGAAGCTAATTTATAGCTTTCATATGAAGGCTAACCCAACTGTAGCACAAGAATATAGGGGAAGGGGCAAAGGAGAGGAGGGGAGAGGGGAGTTTGCAGTGAAGGGAGGGTAATTGGTGGGGTCACACCTACAGTGCATCTTAGAAGGGTACAGGCGAACCTTACTAAATGCAGAATACAAATGTCTTCAGACAATAACTAAGAAAATGCCATGAAGGCTATGTTAAACAGTTTGATGAAAATATTTCAGATCATATATGAAACCAGCACATTGTACACCTTGATTGCACTAATGTATACAGCTATGATTTGATAATAATAAAATAATAATAATAATAATGATGATGCAGGCTTGGCACCTGTAGCTCAGTGGCTAGAGCGCTAGCCACATTCACCAAAGGTGGCTGGTTCGAGCCCAGGCCAGGCTGGCCAAACAATAATAATGACTACCACAAAAAAATAGCTGGGCGTTGTGGTGGGCGCCTTTAGTCCTGCTCCTTGGTAGACTGAGGCAAGAGAATCACTTAAGTCCAAGAGTTGGAGGTTGCTATGAGCTGTGACATCACAGCACTCTACCCAGAACAACATAGGGAAACTTGTCTCCAATAATAATAATAATAATGATGCAAACAGGAAAAACTAAATGTACTGCAAGAGATCAATCATTCTAATGCCTGGATTTTGATAACAGATTGATTGTACATTCAAGGAAATTACTAAATGTCAGATAAGAGCTGCACAGAAGCTCTTAAAACAACCACTTTTTCATGGAAAATGAGTTGCTTTAAATGCTTAACTATATACTGGTCAAGACTTGTAAGAATCTGAAATGAATGTAATTATGGTCTGATTTTATCATTCTTACTAATGGAATACTAAGGAAATCTGTTAAGTAGGAAGATTTAGTAAATGATTTCACAGTATGAGAGTTACAGTAAAGTTGACTTTTGAAATGTGAAGTAACTATTCCAGTAGATGACTAAAAATAAGCAGAAAAGTCTTAGTACACTCTATTTTGCCAGGTATGCAAAATAGCATACCATTCTGCCTTGGAGTTTAAAAAAAAACTAAAAACTGGGTTATTCTTAAAGAACACAAACTCGAGAAAAGTTGAAACTCAGTAAAATTTAGTTCAAAGCACTCAGATACATACTATATTTATTTTTATAGTTTCAAAGCTTAGTGCTATGACTTGCTGTCAGTGTGACAGTAATCAGTTTGAAAAAGCCTTGAGAACATTTTTGCTGATGACTTACTTTTATCCTCTCTATCTATATACATATCACAAAATTGCATTCGACCAAATTCAGGATATAAGGCACAGAGATCAATTATTTGATGCCCTTTGATGAACAATATTTTGAGTGGTCCACATTCCTTATAATATAACCTTAATATCTAAGGTTAGGTAATGCCCTGGCAGCCATCAGGATATCCTGTATATAGGAACCCTCTCTGCCCCTGTCTCTTTATGACCCAACTTCTTCCTTTCCCATGCGCTTCTGTTCTGTGAGCTCTTTCTTTACCAATCTCCATTTGGAACCATCTCTACCACCAAGAGCAGCTCACACCCAGTATGTTGATCTGACTAGTTATCTTGGTTGGGAACTGAACAAATTCTTTTTAATTAAGTTAGAATTGTTGGGAGGTTCTTTAAGAGCAAATAAAGGGAAAATGTGACACCTTTCCAAATACCATCATCATCGTTGTCTTTTCAGCCATGTGCTCCTTTTTCTAGCAATACAGCTTGCCCCTGATTTGAAAGGTTCTCATGTAGCCCAGACAACCATCTCTCTCCTCCATGACAGATTCAGGAGGAAACACAGAATCATGCTAGACTACACTAATGCATCCTGAGAGTTTGTATCTATAACTTGTGAGAAAGTATGCTTTTCTTCCCTACGGAGGGAAATATTGAAGTAGGAGGCCAATACTATTAGATGTCACTATCTCCGTTAAGTGTGTAAAGAAAAGATTAAAAAAGTATATTGTAGAAAGAGAGTATGAAACCAAACTACAGAAAGGAAAGGAGAGAAAACTGATTTGAAGTCCAAGGCCAGCTCTTCTACCACCCTTTTATAAGGCAACAAATTATCCTTTCAAAGGAAGTTTGTTTGAGATGATTTCTATGACTTACAATTAAGAGTGTTCACCAATAGCCACATACTCTCCAAAGCAATAGAAAGCCATTGAAACAAGAAAGACTACCAAGCAAGTTTCTTCATGTGTGAATCGCAAAAGCATGCCTACGTATTGACTTGAAAACTCTATTTACCGGGTTCATGAGTTGTATTTTGTTTTAATCTCTCCAATTCACTCCAACTTGGATAACAAGACCATTCAGTATTCAGTGGAAGATTAACTTAGAGCATCACTTTTAGCAAAGTGTATGGAGAAATGCAAAATTTGTGGGTCTTTTTATTCATTGATCCTTTCAACAAACATTGAAATGTATGCAAGAAACACTGATTGACAATTCTACTGTGTCAGAATCAATGTTCTATGCACTAAAGTTGAAAATAAGAATCAGAAGATCAGCTCACTATCTGAGCTCATGTTAGCAAGACAGCAACATCTGGAGAGGTTCTGGAAACGAAGAGGAGGATACAGCTAGTACCCTGGAAGGATGGAGAAGGCCAGGAAGCCTTTATTTAGGAGGTAACCTTTGACCTGTGTCTTAAAGAACAAGTAGAAATTCCCCTGCAGTGCCATTCTCTGGTTGTCAATGTCTCACCTTTCCCACATCTGCCTTTGAAACTGGAGACACTTAGAACATTAAAAGACAGTCTCAGTGCCAAAAGTTGGAGTTAAATTTTGAGTTTACATACAAGAACAGGTGAGAAAGACTTTAATGCTGTGTAACAGATCTAGTAGTACAAAAAATTGGATTCAGATGAAACAATATGAAAATCAGGATGAATAAAAACAGAGGATCTGTTTTGCATTTCTGAGTAGAATTTGAATTTTTTGTTCCAGAACCACTTTTTAAAACATTATTAATAATTCTGAAGGCTCTGCCTCGGTCCGGAAACATTGCCAGCAGTTCAGGGCATGAAACTGTAACTCTCTTCACCATGTTTTTTTAATCATTTCAGTTCTGAAATTAACTTCCCACACACTGTTCATATTAGTGATTAGTAATTCATATTATTTGGTCAAGAAGAGGTGAATTTTCAGATGATTGTAATGTTTTCAAGTGCTAACTTTTCCCAAGGAAATAATCATTCACATGTTATTGAAGCTGAACTAGTAATAAAAATACTACTGTAATTGTTGGGAGTTTCAGAAGTTATATTTTGTTTATTTCTTCTTCTCAACCACTAAGGGAAGGAGGGGGTTCCAGTAAAAACTGGAAAAGCTGCTAGATAAATTCTAAAAGAGCTGTAACATTTTGATTGTTTCTTTTCAACCCAGAAAAATGTGTACACGTTTCAAGCAAATATTCTTACCTTCAATATCTTTTTTTGGATTCCACTTTATAAAGAACCAAATTGAAATAATTTCATTTGAGCACATGTAATATTTATTAGGACTACATATTAACCAAATGAAGTCTAGATCTAAAAGTGAGTTTGCTCTAAAAGGGTGTCTGCTAATTATAAACATTATTCATATATTCACATTTTCTTGGTTGTCAAAGAATAACTATGGTGTCTTATTGAATGAGTTTCCAGAGGGACCCTGTATGATCAGATTATTTTTATGACATCATTTGGATTAAGAATCAGAAGGAAATAGTTTGAATGGGACTGGATACTATTCAGACACATGGAAGAGATGGTGGAGGGAACCTTGCAAAACGGTGACAAAAAAGAAATACCAGTAAGCAAGACAAATAACAGAAAAATAGAAATAGACATTTGTAGTTACATATAAATGCATAGGGAAAACCTATGCTGTAGATATTGGTGATGGGTCTATGACAAAAGGTAGCAAAAGAAGTCCTGAAACTATGATCAGCTATTCCTAACACAGAAATACTCACTTTCTAGTGTCATTACCAACTTATTTTTGTGACACAAACCTGTGTTTTAGTAAGACATTCTACCTCGAGCTGATTTCATCTGCATTCACGGTGATCATCTTCTCACACACTGTACATCACCCAGATAGATCAAAAGAGCTTACCTGAGTATAGTGGATGCTGTTCATAATTGTTTCCCACCCTGTCTCATGCTACCCTTCTTATTTTCTGGAACACCCAGTTCATTGTTAATGTGCTGTGTATGGTCAGCAGCTCTGCCAGCATGTGGTTCAGGCCAGAGTGACCTTGCCCTTTTTTTCTCACTTTAGGATTACATGGCATGTTTAGCAGGTGGCTAACCTAAGCAAGGTGACACATACATGTTTTTCTAATTGTCTCCTGTCAATACACAAGCTATTGAATATTTTTGAATATTTCATTTCTAGGTCACCTTTCCTCAAGATTAAGCTTAAATCTTCTTAGTAAAGTATTTTTGTTTTTATCGACACAGAGTCTCACCTTGTCACCCTCGGGAGGGTGCCATGGCGTCATAGCTCACAGCAACCTCAAACTCTTGGGCTCAAGTGATTCTCTTGCCTTAGACCCCTAAGTAGCTCAGACTATAGGTGCCTGCCCCAATGCCTGGCTATTTTTTTTGTTTAGCATGGCCAGGCAGGGTTCAAACCCACCAGCCCCGGAGCATGTGGCCAGTGCCCAAACCACTGAGCAAGCCCTTGGTAAAGTATTTTAATTAACTGTGATTTCTGGAAAATCAGCCAGTGTTTGCTTTGCTTGAAAATTAGGAAGACTATGATAATTTATAAAGATTAATAGAACTTCATATCTTCTTATTTTTCAAAATAAAAATGGCTTAAAACACTTTGACATCGATTATATGTAATGTAGTTTCTAATAGCAAAGGAAGTAATGATTTGGTATACATTTGAACCTCAACATTTTAACTCTTTTTATGGCCAAAGTTTGAGTTGAGCCACATAAAGGATTAAATAATATATTTTTCATAGTGTTAGTAAATAAGTGTCAGGTAACTTATTATCAATTAGATTTTAAATATATTCTTGTATGGATTTAAAAAATCACTATCTCTCAAGAATACTCATTCTTCCAAAAGCATAAAGTAAATTATGTAGTCAGAAGCCAAAGGAACAAGAGTAAATGAAGTTTTAAAAAACCATTTGCTTTAGAGATTCTGAACATATTTGAGAATTTTTAGCTTAGGATTTCTTTAGTTTTCACAAGGATGCCTTAAATTATAACAAGATTATTAATTCTACATGTATGACTACTATTTCTGAAACAGTATTTTAAGGTACTCAAAAGAGGGTCATTCAGAAAACAATAGTGATTTTGGGTTCATGAAAAGTTTCAAGAATTGAGAATTTTTACCCTTCTCTCCATCCTTATTACTGACGTGATGTGGAACCTCCAAGAAATTAGTTTATCCTTTCCTTTCTTCAATCGTAAAAACGACTATCTTAAAGGTATTATAAAAACAACCATTCGGTTGATAATGCTAAATAAAACTAGAATTATGTTAGCAAGTCAGACCAGCGTGTTCTTATGAGCAGTTCTTTGTAATTGCTGCTGGTCACATGAGAATAATTCACATATTATTTCTGGCAGGACTCACTGGCAAAGTCATCCTCTCATTTCTCCAAAACTTCATCTAGAAATATTGGAATATCATTTCTTCGAAAGGAGATAAATATTTCCATATGCTAATCAAAACTAATATTTTCCGAGATAAGCATGGTAATTGCCGTATTTCTCTCTTTAAATGCCACTTTAGTTTATCTTGGTATCTGATATGTTATGCACATTGGACGTGAAATTCCCCTCCCTGGACTAGCACCTCTCCTCTCCAGAGAGCAGTAATGTCGTTGCTTGGGGCTGCCACAAAGTGGCAGTGTGCCCACTAACTTCTCCATCATAAAGCCTAGTGTTGGCCTTCAGAATGACCAGGACAAAACTGCACCTCAAAATTAGGGTTGCCAGACAAAATACAAGAAACTGTTTAATTTAAATTTTAGATAAATAACAACACTTTTACCGAAAACTGATTTGTCATTTATCTGAAATTCAAATTTAACTGAACATCTTGTATTGTATTTGCTAAATCAGGCAACTCTACTGAAGATGGATTTGACTTTTGCATTCATATAACTTTTTAGTTTGAAATATGCTTATTCTTAATGGTTTATTTAGTTACATATATGTGTGTGTGTGTGTGTATATATATATATATATAAAATATATATTAATTGAATTACAGAAATTCTTTAGTTTAGGAGAATTCATAACCCCCACAGACTTCCATTTACCATATTGTAGTAGATTCAGATTTTTAGTCTTTCAAAAAATGAGTGTGTTTGAAGCCTTATTGTAGTATATTTTGAATGCTGGCTCCATTATTGATATTAAACTAACAAGTCTTGTTTTTGCGCCAAAGAGGTTAGAAAAATCTCTACCGAAGTGGCAGGAATTGATCTGAAACATGAACAAAGGTAAAAATTACATTGATTTTTATCTCCTGAAAGTTTACTGAATTCATTTATCAAATAAGAATTTTTTGAGGATTCTTTTGGGTTTTCTAGGTATAAAAATCATATCATCAGCAAACAGAGATTATCTGACTTCCTCTTTTTCAATTTGGATGCCTTTTATTTCTTTCTCTTGACTTCCAGTACTGGGTTGAATAGTAGTGGTGAAAGTGGGCATCCTTATATTATTCTAGTTCTTATAGGAATCGCTTTCAATTTTCCCCTGTCCAGTACAGTAATGGCTGTGGGTTCATTATTTATGACCTTTATTATTTTGAGGCATAGACACAAAATCAACATACAAAAATCAGTAGCATTTCTATATACCCTAATAATCAAGCTGACAACCAAATCAAGAAATCAATCAATTTACAATAGCTACAAAACAATAAAATAATATACTTAGGAAAATATTTAACCAAGGAAGTGAAAGATCTGTACAAGGAAAACAACAAAACATTAATGAAAGAAATTGTAGATGACACATACAAATGAAAAACATCCCATGCTCATGGATTGGAAGGATTAAAATTGTTAAAATGATATTACTGCCCAAAGCAATCTGCAGAGTCAATTCAATCTCCACCAAAATACCAACACTGCTTTTCCCATAATTAGAAAAGAGCTATTTTAAAATTCATATTGAACCCCACAAGAGTCAAATAGCCTAAGTAATTCTAACCAAAAAGAATAAAACTGGAGGCATCTCATTACCCGATCTTAAATAATATTACAAGGCTAGAGGAACCAATGGAACAGAATAGAGAAACCAGAAATAATGCCACATATCTACAGCTAAATGATCTTTGATGAAGTTGACAAAAGCATACATTCAGGAAAGGACACCCTTTTCAATAAGTAGTGCTAGAAAAATTGGACTACCATATGCAGAAGAATAAAACTAAACCCCTATCTTTCACCCTATTCAAAAATTCACTCAAGATGGATTAAAGACTTAAATGTCAACCCCCAAAATATAGAAACACTAAAAGAAAACCTAGGGAAAACTCTTCTAGACACTGGCTTATGTAAAGAATTCATGACTAAGTTCTCAAAAGCACAAGCAACAAAAACAAAAATGAGCAAATAGGACTTAATTAAACTAAAAACTTTCTGCACAGCAAAATAAATAATCAATAGATTGAATGGGCAATCTATAGAATGGGAGAAAATATTTGCAAATTATACATAAGATAGTGGACTAATATTCATAATTTATAAAGAATTCAACAATAACAAAGACAACCCCATTAAAAAATGAGCAAATGAAATGAATAGACATTTTTCAAAAGAAGACATGGAAATGGGCAAGAAACATATGAAAAAAACATTCAGACTCACTGATCAACAGAGAAGTGCAAATTAAAAACACTATTATGTACCATCTTATGCTGGCCCAAATGGCTATTAATAAAAAGTAAAAAAAAAAAAGATAGGCAAGAATGCAGAGAAAAGGGAATGTTTATATGCTGTTAGTGGGAATGTAAATTAGTACAACATGTACATAAAGCAATATGGAGATTTCTCAAAAAAACTAAAAGTGGAACTACTACTTAATCCACAAATCCCACTACTGTATTTGCTACATGTACCCAAAGGAAAAAAAATCACCATATCAAAAAACACACCCAAATCCATGTTTATTACAGCACTTTTCACAATAGCAGACATAAAATCAGTCTAAATGTCTATCAGCAAATGATTGGATAAAGAAAATGTGGTACATTTATTTAGTAGAATACTATATATATAGCCATTAAAAATGAATGTGTATCTTTCATGGCAGCATAGATGGAAGTGGAGGTCATTATCTTAAACAAAATAACTCAAAAATAGTCAAATTCCACATGTTCTCACTTATAAGTGGGAAATAAATAATGTTTACCCATGGGCATAGAATGGAGAATAATAGACACTGAATACTGAGAAGGGTGGGAGGGTAAGAGGGTAGTGAAGGATAAGAAATTACTTAACAGGAATAATGTACATTGTGTGGGTGATGATTACACTAAAATACAGTGTGAGGGCCCAAAAAGGGTGCCCAAGCCAGGCTTAAATGTCAAAACACAGCCTGGGGACATCTACCCACCTCCTCCCAGCACAGAGAAATAATTTTCCAGATTGACCCCTCCCTTCCCTTGCACACTCCCTGTTACAGCCCAAACCGCAACTTCCCGTTGGCCTAGCTTTCCTACCGGCACAAAAGTTAATTCCATGCTGAAGCTTAAAATGGCGTCTGTTCCCGCGCCCGCGCAACCAGCTAATAGCCGGAGCTTCAAACCTGCCTATCAGCAAACCACACGCTCCCTTATACCCCACCCCTTCCTCCCCCTACTCACTTGTAAGCTTTAAAAACTGGCTTTCCGCCGCCATTAAACAGACCTTGACAAGAAACCTGCTTGGTCTCGTTCTGTCTTTCTCGCCCATTCTCTTTCAGGC
>CAUYON010125592.1:0-14034 GCA_963573935.1 Arctocebus calabarensis
TCTGTACCTTATGGCAGCAAAGTTCAATGGAAATCAAGCAGGTGAAATGGAAGAGAAGGAGCTGGATAAATTCATACCCAATAGGTACAATGCACACTGTCTGGGGGGATGGCCAGACCCAAACTGTATAAAAGTAATGCATGTAACGAAAATGTTTGCAGCTCCATAATCTGTTCTGAATTTTTTTTTTTTTTTTTTTTGCAGTTTTTGGCCTGGGCTGGGTTTGAACCTTCCACCTCCAGCATATGGGGCTGGCACCCTACTCCTTTGATCCACAAGCACCACCCCATTCTGAATTTTTAATAAAGAATATAAAATGTTATAATAACACCTGGATAGTAAATGCCTTTAAGTTTACTGTATGTTTGGAATTTTACATAATAGAATGTTAGAGAAGAGAAAAGAAAAACAAAAAAGTACACAGCAAAGCTAAAACAATTCTGAAAAAAAAAGATTAAGATCAGGGAAATATATCTTGCTAGATATCAAGAAAAACATAAACATACGTAAATCATGTTACAATGTGGTACTCCCACAGAGACAGGAAAAAATGGTCCCTGGAACAGAATAGAGAACCTAGAAACAGACCTATATGAATGCAGAAACTTCACTTGTGATGGAAATAGCACCACAGATCAGTGAGGGAAGAAAGGACCTTTCTAGAATAGTACTTGTGTGATCAATTTTTGACATAAAAGAATAATATAAAGTGACATTCTTTCCTAACAGCATAATGGCAGATGAATTAAGGACTTAAATAAGAGTCTTCTCACTTCTTGTTTTAGAAGACATGCTAGTTTTTGATAGATGATCAGAATCCATCTCCACTTTCCTCCTACGTGCCTCGCTGCAGTCAGAAATCTTAAAAAAAAAAAAAAAATTCCCAACCTCCCAGCAGCTAAGGATCTTGATACAAATTAGGTCACATCAATTAGGTCCACTCACATGAGATTTGAAAGGTGACAGGAAGGTCACAGCTTGCTACTTGAGGCTATTTTCTACTTCAAGCAAGACCGGAGAAAACCCAACAGATGGTTGCCTGCCTTGCTGGGTGCAGGGGCAGCTACAACAGCAGGAATAGCTGGGTTCTGTTCCCAGTCTTTGGTCACCAGCTTCAGAGCTGTCGAAATATTGATTTGGTGGCCATGGTAGCTTTGCAATTATGGCTTCCTGATCTTCGAGGATAGCTATGGCAGTATGTGCCTAAATTCAATAGTTGCAGTGGTAGCTTTTTGATTCCCTTCTTCCACATTTGTACACAGGCATAAATTCCTATGGTTGTTCAGACCTATCATTTCTAGGGGTTATTCCTTGTGGTCCAACCTAAGTCTAATTGCTGGAGGGTAACGTATATTTCATCAGAATGAACTCCCTCTTTGAAACCACTCCAGCCCTAATGTTAGTGGTGGCTTTGTGTTTTTGCTGTTAGGTGGCTTCTTTCACCAACCACCATATGACTTCTCAGATCTTTCATCTGCCACAGAATTAATACCTTATACTACATTTCTTTTGTTTCCTACCAGAATGATTTCTGTTTTTCTAACTGCATCTTGACTGGTACATATAAGTACATCGCTGTGGCTGGATCTCAGAAACCTGAACAAAAAGAAAGAAAAAGGCAAATTCTAGCAGAATATGAACCATAACTGCACTTACATATTTAATAAATATGCAAAAACTAAATGTTGATTAGAGACAAAAGCATGCTACATTTATAAAGAAAAGCTGTAGGAAATTTTTAGCAATGAAAGAATAATTTTTGAATCTTCCTCATTTTGAAAAAAGAAAAGAAAAAGGTCAACTGGGTAGGAAACTCCAGACCCATTAACACTAATGCAAGGGACAAGATAATCCATCTGGTGTAATACAGGAACCAGGTGTAATACACCTCAAAATCTGCCACCTGAGACACAGGAGAGAGTACGCATATTTAACCTCTGGCGCTCATCTCCCAGAGTTACCCTCGAGGATGTTAATGCCCCTTTAATACCATGATGCTTTCCACTTTGTCCATGCACTGGAGTGACTGAGTAGGCTTCAACAGCTGCGACACATGGAGTGACAGAAAAGCCCAGGGTAGAAAGCAGGAGATATTCCAGGCTGTCGGCAATGATTAGAACAAAACAGTGGGACTAAGTAATGTTAACTGAGTCTAAGACACATCCAATGCAACTCTCAATCGTAACATTAGAAAATAAATTTTCTTTCAAAGTACACAGGGAACATTCAGGAAATTTGACCATATTTTAGGCCATAAAGAAAGCATCAATAAATGCCGGAGGTGGCAGGTTCAAACCCAGCCCTGGCCAAAAACTGCAAAAAAAAAAAAAAAAGAAAGCTTCAATAAATTCCACAAATAAGAAAGCTATAAGCAGCATTCTTTGACACCAGGGAAATTAACAATGAATTTCAAATAATAATAGTATATTTTTTTAAAAACTTATTTATGCAGGTATTAAATAACTGCTAAGTTAAAAGAGAAATACAAAAAAAATTCTCAAAAATAACAAAATGAAAATATTAAACATCAGAAGTTGATATAAAATTAAAGCACTGAGAGGATAAAATGTATAACAAATAAATAACACACCTAAATAAATACATACATATATATAACTCCTAACTCCAAATACTAGAAATAGAATAACATAAATAAACATAAAGCCAAAGGAAGAAACTAGTAAGACAAAAGTATGATGAGTAAGAAAATATTAAAAGTAGAAAAGCTTTTTATTTCAATAAAATTGGAAGAGACAATCTATTAGCCAACATAATGAAAGAAAAAAAAAAGCAGAGTGGGGAAATGACAAAAAAGAACTAACCTCAATCAAGGACCTTTAACATATTACAAGAAATGACTATTGCTTCTTGTGACCATTTGTCCAACCTTCTCCAAAGCAGTTAACACCTGTGGTCTCAGTATCACATCAAAATGTCCTCAAAATGTCCTGGTTTGGAAAATGATTTTTATGCTCAATTAAATTTTGCACAACTCTACATATGCATTTGGAAACACAAATGGAAATAAATAATTTTGTAGAAAAAATGTAGCAGCAAGTTTACCTGAAGAAGAAGCAGAAATCTAAATAAGTCAACTACCACTCTACCACTAAAGACAGAGAGGAGATAGTTCCATGGATTCCCCCATGAAATAAACACTGGGACCAGAGCCTAGTTTTGTGAGGGAATTCTACAAAACCACTAGAGATACAAGTAATAACCAATGTTATTTAAGCTATTCCAGGGCACAGTAAGAGGGGGAAATTTTCCAAATTCACTTTGGGAAATGGGAAGATTGATACCAAAACTTGAAAAAGATTACACCAAAAAGAAAACTATAAACCAGTCTCACTTATGACTATATCCATGTAAAAACCTTAAACTATTAACCAATAGATTCTAATGGCACAATAAAAAAATTGTGTCCTAAGTGATTCCTCCTCCCCAGCATATTAAAGCTTGTGAAGTATTACAAAGTCTTTTAATATAATTTATTATACTAATAAAGCTAAGGAAAAAGGTAGATCCCATTGTAAATAAGATATATTAGTTTCTAAATGAATCAGATGTTTAAATGTCAGAAAATGAAGCCCCAAGAATACTATTTAATAGGAAAGATCCTCTATAATCTGTAAGTGGAAGAATCTTTTGTAAGACATAACTTACGATAGCAACAAGGAAAATTTGATATATTTGACTACATAACTTTAAAAATTTTTTTCTTACAAACAGTGAGAAGGGCATTAAAATATAAATAGCAAACTTGGGAAAAACTGTTTGCAACTTCTATTATAGACAGAAAGGTAATAACCCAGGCATTTAAGGGGCTACTTAGAAAAGGGGTCAGGAATCAGAATGAATTGTTTACAGGAAAAGAAATGCAGAGGACTCTTAAACAGAGAAAAGAATATCCAATCTCAGTCAAATGAAAGACATTAGAAATTTATTGAGACATCATTTTGGCAAAAATCCATAAGTTTGACCATTATTCTGTTATTGTCTATGAGAAAACAGACACTTTTAGCATTACTAGAGTGAATGTAATATCGAGCACAATCTCTTAATGAACATTCTTCAGCACAGTGACTTATGCATTTTCTCTTTGATCTAATTATCCCACTTCTAGAAATATGTTCCACAATAAAATAAAGAACATCTTCATCACTCCCAGAAATGTCCTTTGTGCCTGTTTCCAGTTAAAAACCTGTTACAAGCAACCACTCTTCTGATATTTGTCACCATAAATTAGATTTGCCTGTTCTTGAATTTTATGCAAATGTAATCATAAAATATGTACCTGGATTCTTTCTTTAAAATGTTCTGAGATTCCTTATATTGTTTGGGGTAATGGTAGTTTGCCTCTTCTCAATGCAGTGTATTATGTATTTCACTATATAAGGATGTCATGATTTCTTTATCCATTTGCTTGTTGATTGACATTTGAGTAGTTTCCAATACAGGTCTATGACGAATAATCTGCTTGAAAATTCTTATTTTCTTTATGTTTAAGTAAATACTTAGAAATGGAATTGTACATCAAAGGGTGGATGAATGTTCAACCTTGTGAGAAACTGCCAAATATTCTCCAAAATGTAGTATCATTAGCACTCCTACCAATAATATTATATATGACAATTCCAGTTGCCCCAAATTATTGACAACTTCTGTATCCTTGGTTGTTTTTTATTTTAGTCATTCTAATATGTGTAGTGATACTCTAAAGTAAGTTTAATTTATACCATTGAGTATCATTTTCATAAACCCATTGGCTATTTGCATGTTTTTTACAAAATGTCTGCTCAAATACTTTCCCCGTTTTTCAAATTGTTTGCCATTTTATTGTTGATTTATAGGTATTATTAAGATTCTGTGGATAAGAATGTTTTGTGATAGGTAAGTATTTTGAATATTATTTTCCAAGTCTATAGTTTGTTCATTCATTTTCTTTAGGTTATCTTTCGGTTAGCAAAAGATTTTATTTCTGATAAAGAATAATTTGTCAAATGTTTACACTTAGTCCTTTTTTGGTCTTGTCTAGAAAATATTTCTATGTCCCAAGTTTTCTGAAGGCTATATTTTATATTCTCTTCTAGGAGCTTTATAGATCTAGCTCCTCTGATTGAAGTCTATGGTACATGTCAGATCAATATTTGTGTGTGCCATGAGGTAGTTAAGTCTACTTTTTTTCTATTTAGAACGCCAGGTGTTCATTATCATTTATTAAAAAAGCTTTCCTGATTGAATTGTCTTGGAAAACTTTGTCAAAAAACAATTGGTGTTAACTACTTCTGGACTCTGGTTTGTTTCACTCATCAATTTATCTATCTCTGTTATCTAAAAAGGGATCTCAATCAAGGTAATCTGGTAACTTGGCATCTGTTCAAAGGATTATGTAGTATTTGTTTTTTAATCAATTTAGGTGGTGGATTACATTTATAGATTTGCATATGATGAACTATCCTTGCATTTCTAGGATGAAGCCCACTTGGTTGTGCTGAGCTATTTTTTTTTTTTATGTCCAGCTGAATTTGGTTTGCTAACATTTTATTGATAATTTTTGTGTCTATATTCCTAAGGGATATTGATCTGTAGTTTTCTTTTTTAGTTATACCCTTTCCTGGCTTTGACATCAAAGTGATGTTGGCTTTATAGAACAAGCTGAGGAGGATTCCATTCTTCTCAATATCATAGAATAATTTCCGCAATGTATGTACAATTTCTTCATGATAGGTTGGATAAAATTTGAGTGTGAAATCATCTGGTCCAAGACATTTTTTTTTGAAATTTTTTATTGCTTCTTTCAGTTTTGGTGATGGATATTGGTCTGTTCAGGAGTTCTATTTCTTCTTGACTGAGCCTAGGAAAATTGTCTCTTTACAAGATTTTATCCATTTCCTCCATGTTTTCAAGTTTATATGTTTCATATGCCCTTGAAAAGAACATGTTAACACACAACCAATAAATTTCATCTGGTTGACAATGTCATGCACATCTTCTGTATTGCTTGCTATTGATTGCTTTTCTAGATGCTCTTTTTATTACTGACAGAGGAGAATTGAAAATTTCCACTACAATTGTTTCTTTCTCTATTTCTTCCTTTAGTTCTGTCAGTTTTCATTTCATAAACCCAACTATTAGGTATCTACATACTTATGATTTATGTTAATATGTTTTCTTGATGAATTAACCCATTTGTAATTATAAAATGTCCTTGTTTTTATCTGGTAATGGTTTATGTCCTGAAGTCTACTTTGAGATTCATCTTGTAATTCCAATTTATTTATGCTTAGTTTTTGCCATATAATATCTTCTCCATTTTTTTGTTTTTATCCTTTTTGTGTCTTTATATCTAAAGTCTATTTTTTATAAATAGCATATAGTTTGGTGTTTCTTTTTTATAAAATCAGACAATTTCTGTCTTTAATCTGAGTGTTACTCATCTTATAATTACAAATGTCTGTCTTAATGCTACAACATTAATTTTTCCTATATGTCTCATCTATTATTTATTCCATTTTCCCCTAATTTCTACCTCCTTTTGAATTTGTGGAGTGTTTCTGAGAATTTTATTTTATGACCATTCTTGACTCAGTAGATGTATCAATTCATTTTCTTTTTTAAGTTGTTGAACTGTGGTTTATTATATGCAACTTTAACATATTACAGTCCATGTTCAAATGATATTATGCCATTTTACATGCAATGTCAAACCTTTCAACAGTATGCTTCCCTTCTCTTCTTTTCCAATCTTTGTTCTCTTATTGTCATATATTTCACTTTTATATAATATAATGTTGGTAATGAACAGGTATTCTTTATGCTTTCTGCATTCAAGTATCAATTAAAAATTAAGAAATTAGAAAATACCTTTTTTATTTTAATTTGCATGTTTACCCTTTCCATGGGTCATATGTTCTTGTTTCCTTGCATGTCCCATATTGTTTTTATTTTATACCGGATATCCCTGCCCAACCACAGGGACTGAGATAAATAAGTTTTCCCCCTAGAAAGTGGCACATTTATTCTTCTGTTAGACACTAGCATGAGGAACTGAGTCAGTCTAATCTGATGTTAAGCTGTACTTTGGCTTTTTAAGTTTATTTTACTGCTGGCTCCAAGTATTAGCAGGTGGCACAGGGATTTCCCCTTCAACATAGCTTAGGCTCTATACATCACTATTGTTAAGGTATTTCTGTAGTTCACTGCCCAGCTGCCTATTTTTAAAACTGTGGTATTTCTCTATATATTATCAGAGCCCAACTTTCAGGGTTTGGGGGTCTTTTCTTTGTTCTTCAGTCTCTCTTCAGGTTTTATTACTTTGAGGATCATCTCTCTCCATCTTCCTACCCAGCTTCTAGCCTCTGACCACCTTTAAAGTGTATGTGATAATGGCCTACAGTGCCTTGGGGTGATTTCTCTTGGCTCTATAGCTCTGCTCCTAACATTCAGCAGGTTGCTGCTTTGTGCTTAGTGAAAGCCTAAAAGGCCCTTAGCTCTTCTGCCCTGTCTTCAGTGGCCTACTGAATTCAAAGTGAAGACAGTACAATGAGTCTCAGGAAAATATCTCTGCCTTGTCTCAGACCCCGCCCTTGTCCCTGCCTGCAGCACACTACCTGTCTTGTTGCGCTCAATGAAGACCTTTGAGAAAGTGATGACAGAAAGTTGGTGTAGATTCTCTCTGGCCAGGGACCTTTAGGATTCTAATCCATCATTCCAATTAATAACCAATCATTAGGGCTTCTCTTATCTCTTCCTACAATGTATTCTTCTCCTCTCTTTCCATCAATGATGTTGGCAGTCATAAGTCTCTTCTCTCCTAACAAGGATTACTTTCTCTAATTCAGCTCATTTATACTTCCTGGCATTATCAACTCTATGATGGTTTTTATGACTTATCTTGCTATGTTAAAGATAAAATTATCAGAATTTTGTGATGTTCTATATCCTAACTGGTGGTCAAATTCTCTTCCCTCCTTTTAATGAAGTCCCTTTAAGTGGTCCTGGAGCCATATAACCTCTTACCAGATGTTCTCACATACACATTTCAAAGTTTTCCTGATACTCTAAATACAGATTTTGTCTACATTGATCAAGGAAAGTCTTATTTGACAAAATTAAATTTGATTTTTATCATCAATGGGAATGGAAGAATAAGAGATGAGGTAAAGGAAAGGAAGAAGTTCTTACCATGAGCCAAACACTCTTTCAGATACTTCAATAGTACAATCTCCCCAATACTCATAACTCTGCAAGACAGCTATTATTTTCCCATTTTGTATTTTAGAAATGAAATCTCAGAGATTAAATTTTCTGTGTTCACCCAGAATGTGAATAGAAAGGACAGGGCTTACACTCAGTTCTCTATTACTTCAAATCTTGTGTTTTCTTTCCCAGGATATTACACATGTCAGATAAGAAACTGTATGGAGAAAGGGAGGGAATTGTTTAGGAAGTGGTGAGTGACCAGGTTAAAGAGGTCATGTGAAATTAAGTGAGCCTTGATTCTTGGTGTAAATGTTCAAAACTGACCTCAAAAGCAATTGGTATCACTATAATTTCTTATAGTGTGATGAGAATATAAGAAAAGTTCTTCTGGAAGAACTGGCAGAGATAAAGTATAGTTGCTTAATCTGCACCACTAACCCAAACCCAAATGAACATATAATCTAGTGAAAAGCATGTGCTTACTTTGTCAACATAGCCTGGAGGCAGATCCTCTAACTTTCTTTCCAACCAGTGTTCACCCTGTGGCTGCTCCTTTGTACATATTCCAGAGCTGTCACTTCCAGGCTGGGGAGTCCTGGACAGATAGGAAGAGGAGGCCAAAGCTCTGTACAGAGACCTTGCCAGCAACTGGGTAGCTGACCTTCTCCCTGGCAAAAGGCAAGAGAGTTTCCCACTGGGCTTTATGAGTATAATAATATGAGGCATGTAATTTCCCTGAAATCAAGTGCAGAAGTTATAGCTGCTATTTTAAATACATGCTGGGTTTAAAATTTGCTTTCACATATTCCTAAATTGTGTGTCATTTTTCATGCAGTTGAAACCAAAGAGGCAAAGTCCTAAAACTTTAAAAGATATTTCCATACCATAAAAACCTTAGTCAACACTTTTCTTTATGCTCATGGAGAGTTAATGAACTTATTAATAATGTTGCTAAAACTCAAACATGATAACCCCTTATATCCAAGTCTTCTCTCTGAACAACAACAGCTTTAAACTACTTTGCAAATACCTTAAAATTCTATGTGCCCTTTGGGAAAATATATATGCTTCCTCCCTCTCTGCTCGGAAGTCCCCATAAACAGTGCATCGTGTTTGCTGTTACTACCATCTGGTAGCTGACATCAATTCCCTTGCTGGTTTCCTCCAACAAAGCAGCCTTATATGAATGCTTGAGGTAATGTTTGACAGGTTTTGGTGACATAGTGGGGTTTAGGCTCAGTTCCTTTATTGCACAGCCTCTCTAGTGGAGATTTCTCAGAATCTGGGCAATTCTAGGATTTGAAATTTTCTAACAGTTTAACTAGAAGAAAGCAAGCAAGGGAACAGGGCAATGAATTTATTCTCTGCAGGTCTGCTCACTTTCTTGTGCTGTGAGAGGTCAACAGTGACCAGAGTCCAGGTGCCCCTTAGTGTCTTAGAACTGCAGTAGTCTCTATATTCTTAGCATGTTTCTCATCTTTAGCACCCTTACTTAATTGAGCATCAGAGAAGCTGTGATGGAATTAATATTCAAGCAAAGCTTTGGGTTAGTAACCAAATAAAAGCCACATGGCTCCCCTGCTGTTCTGTTGAGTGGTGATCACCATTTTATACAATAGCCAGATGTCCAATTTTAAGGACATATTACTCAAAAAGAATAAAATCAGCTTGGTTTTAATGAGCAAGCAAATGATGAGTCATATGTACCATTTCATTGGTACAGGAGAATAGACAGGAATGAAGTATGGGAGATCGCCAGGGCAGATCTAGCTGGGAAAGTCCTCAGGCTCTTTACAGAGTGAGATGGAGGGAAGATCATTGACTCTGGGTAGAGGAGTCTGGTTTCAAGTCTCCTTTGCTCTTATTAGCTGTGTAATATTGGTAAAGGACCTAGGTCTTTGAAAATCAAGTTTTACACCTATAATATAAATTGAGCACATACACTTCATGGAGTTGCGATGAGAATTAACCAAACCATAATTAGGAGATTGTAGTGGGAACTTAATAAAAGGTAGTTAGGTCAGGGTGACTGTGACCCTTTGTGTCAGAACAGTGCTCAAGACTCTGGATTTCCAATGGATAATACAAACCAATATGGGGCTGGACCTTGAGACTGGACAGAGATGCACCTAGGTGGGCAAGCCTTAGAACTGAGTCAGCTACAGGAAATGAATAAAAATCAAAATAGTGCAGTGGGACAAATGATGGGGTAGGCATATAAAATGGGGACATATTGCAGATCAGATGTCTCTCAAGCATCCTCAGAGATAGTCAGGGGAGCCAACTGACTTCAGAAAGCAGGGACCAGCCCAAGTTATTTCACTATGATACCTTCACTCATATTCCTCAGGAAATGCTGTCACTGAGGCCAAAATGTCAGAAATAATTCAAAGGTTTATTTAAAGTTCGATGGTTCGTGAACCCAGATGACACTGCCCCTACAGAGGGATTGGAACTTTTAGTTCTTTTCAAGAAGGATAGGTAAGTAGCTACTGCATTTTTTTCAACTTTCAGAATTTGGCTATACTTGGCCATCTTCTCTGCCATAATTCACACAAAGGACTTGAGATTATAGTGACATTGTATTTTATTCACCATTGAATCTGTAGTACCTAAAACACTGCCTCTGCAGAATTCCTCATAGTTCAGTTGGATGGATGAATAGATACACTATTATTGCTCAGCCTAATCTTTCCCCGACTTTCCTTCAAAGCCATCAGCCCTTTTCTTCAACTACCCCAATGTATCTTCTAAGAATCAGGTTCTTCTTGCCCTGTGCTCTCACAGCACTGGCTCGTATTCCTTCTAGAGCACTCAGTGCACCTTTTAATGAATTTTCTGCATCTGTCTCACCTCATTTCCATCAGATTACGAGCTTTTTAAAAAATGGGCATTGGGGGGGAGCAAGATGGCTGACTGGAAGCAGCTTCCAAAAGGAAAGGTAACCTCCAGAAACTGCCCAATTAGGCTGAAGACTGGGAGGCCAGCTGAGTGAGAGAAGTGATAACTGCAGGTCACCTCTGTTGAGGCAAGTTGCAACCCCAAGAAAGCAAGCTACAGGTACAAAATTCATCTGAAAGGAAAAGTGTCCGTCCCTCCCCCAAGAAAGCTGTGGGTTTTTTTTTTTTTTTTGTCTTTCTGTTTCCTGTCTTTTTTCTCTTTGTTTGCCTCTGCAGGTTTTCTACAGACAAGCGGTGAACTATGGACCCCTTGTCTCACTCCATGGAAGAGTGTTGTGGGAAAGGGGTCTGCTTTCTCAGAGCAATGCTGCTGTGACTCTGAACACTCTCTTGCTAGGCAGAAAAACTGAACTAAAGTTTTCCCCACCATTCTGAACTTATAGTACACCCTTCCGCCCTTACCTGATGAACCAGAAGCCTACCCCCACTGAGACTAAGGGAGGAGGTTCTTGAGCAGCACCCACCCTTCTCTGCCAGACCAAGTACCCCACCAGCAAAAGACTCCAGAAGGCCACGGCGAGTCTCCCTCCACCAGGCCAGGGAATCCACCACTGACCGTGCAGCCCTGTGCCCCGTGCCTGAAGCCGCTGGGCTTCTGCAGGCCCACCCCTGGCCAGGGACTCTGCCGGTGACTGTGTAGACCCATGCCCCTCAACTTCCAGGCCCATACAGGTCCGCCTTTGGCCAGGGACTCCATCAGCGACCACAGGGCCCTACACCCCGTGCCCACCAGGCCTCCACACACCTGCCTCAGGCCAAGGACTCCAGGAGCTGAGCAAACTGCCTCTTCCCTCCCGTAACTTCCCTGCCTGTGCATTGGTTCTGCTCATCTGTCCAGGGACTCTGGAAGCTGCGAGACCTGGGCCCTCCCTCCAGAACCATCCCTGCCTCTGTGTGGAGCCATCCTCCCAGCCAGAGACTGCTGGAACTGTGGGCTCTCTTTGCCAAGGTCACCAGGTGCCTGGCACTCCCAGAACTGTGTGCATCATCCCTCGTCCTGCTGCTGGATCCTGGGGTGCCACACTCCATAGCTGCTCCTATAGCCAGAACTCCTGGCTGGGGCAGTATAGAATTCCCTATAAATTTCCAGCAACAATAGAGTGATCCAGGTAGGGTTTAATCTTGGAGAGACACATCCCCAACTCTGAGGATGGCCAGAGGCAACAGTGAAAAATAATCATGGGACAGAATAAAAAAAAAAACTCTGGCAATATGAATAATCAGAATACATCAACTTCTCCAAGGAAAAACAAGGCAGACACAGCACAAGATCCCATGCATAAAAAATGGCTGATAAGTCAGAAATCGAATTCAGAATCTGGATAGCAAATAATTTCAACAGAATGGAGGAAAAGATGGAATTAGAATTTCAAGCAGTAATCCAAAAGATGTCTCAAAAATTCAATGAATTCAAAGACAAAATGACCAAAGATTTTGACACATTGAGACAAGAAGTTGCAGCCCTCAAAGATCTGAGAAGTACAGTAGAATCCATCAGTAACAGAATGGAGCAAGCAGAAGAAAGGATTTCTGACATGGAAGACAGAACTTTCAAACATTCCCAAACCATCAAGAAGAAGAGAAATAGAAGACAAAAACAGATCACTCTCTCAGAGAGCTCTGGGATAATTCAACGAAAACCAATATTCGCCTCATAGGGATCCTCAAAAGTGATGAAGTGGCTTCACAAGACACAGAGTCTCTTCTTCATGAGATTATGAAAGAGAACTTTCCAGACATGCCAAGAGATTCTGAAATTCAGATAGCAGACAGTTTCAGAACTCCAGCATGACTCAACCCAAATTAGACATACCCCAGACACATCATAATCAATATCACTAACGTGAATATGAAGGAGAAAATTCTGAAAGCAGCCAGACTTAAGAAAACCATAACCTACAAAAAGGAAGAAAATTAGAATAATTGCAGATCTCTCTGCTGAAAACTTTCCAACTAGAAGAGGATGGTCATCAACATTTAATCTCCTAAAACAAAAGAACTTTCAACCCAGAATTTTGTATTCAGCTAAACTAAGTTTCATTTATGATGGAGAAATTAAATACTTTAATGACATCCACATGTTGAAGAAATTTGCCATAACTAAACCAGCTCTCCAGGATATTCTCAGACCTCTCTTCCGTGATGACCAGCGTAATCCTCCACCACAAAAGTAAATCCACTCAGAAACTTTTGATCAAATTCCAACTTCCACACTCGCAAAAAGATTAAAAATGTCCACCAGACTTTCAAAAGGCTTATCAGTATTCTCAATTAATGTGAATGGTTTAAATTGTCCTCTAAAAAGGCACAGGTTGGCTGACTGGATACAAAAACTCAGGCCAGATATCTGTTGTATACAAGAATCTCATCTTACCTTAAAAGATAAATATAGCCTCAAGGTAAAGGGATGGTCATCTATATTCCAGGCAAATGGAAAACAGAAAAAAGGTGTTGCAATCTTATTTTCAGATAGCCTTGAAACCAACCAAAATAAGGAAGGATAAGGATGGACACCTCATATTTGTTGAAGGTACTACTCAATATGATGAGATTTCAATTATTAATATTTAGGCACCCAACCAGAATGCTCCCAATTTATAAGAGAAACTCTAACAGACATGAGGAACTTGATTACCTCAGGCTGCATAGTAGTCAGAGATTTTAACACCCCTTTAACAGTGCTGGATAGATTCTCCAATAAGCAAAGAAATTTTACATTTAAACTTAACCATTCAACATCTGGATTTAACAGACATCTGCAGAACATTTCATCCCAACAAAACTGAATACACATTCTTCTCATCAGCCCACGGAACATACTCCAAAATGGATCACATCCTGGGTCACAAGTCTAACTTCAGCAAATTTT